>CAUZXS010003364.1:0-116882 GCA_963585895.1 Sepioteuthis lessoniana
TGAAAAAAAAATATCTACCTAACCCCGCCTTATAATTGATCACAAGACCATGAGTATTTTGATTAAATATGTGTGTGTATATATATATATATATATATATATATATATATATAAACGAAAAATTTATATATATATATATATATATAAACTTGAAATTTATATATATATATATATATATATATATATATATATATACAAACTTAAAATTTATATATATGTGTGTGTGTGCATATATATATATATATATATATATATATATATATATATATATATATATATATATAAACTCAAATTTACATATATATATATAAAAACTTGAAATTTATATACATACATATATATATATATATATATAAACTTAAAATTGATTTATACATATGTATATATATATATATATATATATATATATATATAAACTCAAAATTTATATATATATATATATATATATATATATATATATATATATATAAACTTAAAATTTATATGTGTGTGTGTGTGTGTGTGTGTGTGTGTGTGTGTGCGTGCGTGCGTGCGTTAACTGATGCAATGTATTTATAATCATTTTACTTTTTGCAGGTTTTTCCCACCCGTTTCAACAGGTGATTTTTCACTGGAATCTGAGTGAAAAGAAATGTTCTCAGATCTCCAGGACACTTCTAAGTATTTCAGCTGATTTTAAGTGCTGTGGTCTGGGTGATCTCGATTCTTCCTCGGCTCTCCAGTTCCTCTAGTCATTTTTCCAGATCTTTGGAGACCATTCCAATGGCCCATACTACATTATTTATTTATTGATATCTAATAATTATTTCTTAATTTCCGTTTTATTTTCGGTTTCTTTACCGGATCTTTACCCAAGACCAAATGGGGAGAAAGGTAATGATTACATATATTTTATGTTTATACATTTTGACGCCCTTTTTGGGTGATATTTTTCTGTCACATTGATAATATGAGAATAAAGTTGGTAGTAGTAACATAGTAATAATAGTAAAAATAATAATTATTATTATGGGGAGTTTTTCACACCAGCGTTAGCTGATGGTTTTCCACTGGAGTCTGAGTGACAGCAAGTCTCTTCAAGTTTCCAGGACTCTTCTTAGTATTCTGGCTGATCTAAAAAAATGCCGTAATTTGGATGGTTTCCAATCGTCCTCCAAAAGTTCTCCAGTCCCTATACAAATCCTTCGGTGACTGTATTGAACGCACCAATTACACAATTACCAATTAATTGGTATCACCACCACTTTCATGTTCCATAGTTTTTTCGATTTTCTTGCAAGGTAAGGTCCAAGTATTTATCTCTCTTTTCGCCTTCCTTCAGTTTTACCCTGCGGTTAGCTGGAATGGCCAAGTCCTCTATTCGGCAGGTATTTTTTTATTATCACTAAGTCTGGTCGTCTGGCTGAGATTAGATAATCCGTTTATACATCAAAATCCCAGAAAATGTGTGCGTCTCATTTTCCAGGACAGATTCTGGCTTGTGCATATGGTCAAATTTAAACTTCTTGCACAATTCCCAGTGGATCACCTTGTCCACCCAGTCATATCTAGTCTTATACTCTCTCTGCGCTAATTTACTGCTTTTGCTTATCAATGTGATTGATCGTTTATTATCTATCACCACATTATCTACATCTGCTATTTTGTTGCGTCTTGTCTCTTCTTGATTTGACATAGTCCTTATGATGTCGTTTTGTGCTGCTATCAGAGGAGATTCAGTTTATCTCTTAAGGTTTCCTTTTCTTAGCCATGTCCAAGTCTTCCCGTGGGTAATTTCTTGTTAGTTTTGCCCGCCAGCGTTAGCTGATAGTTTTTCACTGGAGTCCGACTGACAAAAAGTCTCCTCAGGTCTTCAGGATTCTCCTCAGTATTCTGGCCGATCTTAACAATGATGCTGTAGTCTGGATGGTCTCGATTCATCCTCCAATATCCAACTCTTCCAGTTCCCCTAGGGAGACTTTCCAAACGCGCCACTTACAATTGATATCGCCGTCACCATCACATTTCATAGCTCTCTAGTTCTCTGACAAGGTTCAAGAACTTGCCTCTCTTTTCTCTTTCTTTTACATTTACATTTTGATAGGTTGGAACGGCAAAATCAACTAGACGACAAGTTCTTTTTCTTTCTTTTTTTTCTTTTGTTAATTAGCACTAACCAAGTTTTCTGTTGCCCCGTTGGCTTGGGGTGTAAAATACACCGACTGCATCTCTGCAGAGGGATAAGACTCCTCTAACGAGTGTCCTGGATATGACACTAAACAATCCGATGGTGAGGCTTCAATAATGCTGGAGCTTTGGGGAGTGCAGAGTACCTCTTTATATCCATCACTCCCAGGTTCACTTTGGCTCGGAGTTGTAACTCCTGATAGGGTCCTATCTCTGGGTCAAATAGAACTAAACTGTGTTCTTATGCTAAACTGGATTGTTTGAAATAGAATTGTTTAAATAGAACTGTTGATATTTTTAAAATACCGGCCCATTGGCGTAGTAGTAGAGTGTTCGCCAATGGGCCGGGAGACTGGGGTTCAATCCCAGGTTGAGTCATACCAAAGACTCAAAAAACGGTACTTGATACCTCCTTGCTTAACACTCAGCATCATAAGGTACGTTTCAAGGGTAGAGTGGAGCGATCCAGGGAAAGGAATAGCGCCCTCCCCTACACCTTGGTGTAGTAGCTATTGAAAAGGGAGCTGTCGGGTAGCCCTCGACTACGGTCGCTAACTTTACTTAATTATATTTATAAAAATGGATTTGGCATTAAATAACCTATAATGGTTGATATGTCATAAAACTAAACCAAAGAAAAACCAAATCTAGTTTTCTGATTGCAATTAAGGGATTTGCTTGTATCTCAAATTCCCACCGAATTTCGTGAGTCTTATTTTCTAGAACGGATTCTGGTTTGTGCTTAAACCATTTAGTAGTATGGTCAAAATTAAAATTTCTTTCACAATTCCCAATGGATTACCTTAGCCACCAGTTATGCCTCGTAATATACTCCTTTTATGCCAGCTTGCTACATTCGCTTATTTAGTGATTAACGGTTGCATCTTTTTCTTTATATAACCAAAACTTGCTATTTTGTTGCGTCCTATCGATTTGTGCTTTAACATAACTGGTCCTTATGGCATTGTTTTGAACAGCAATTAGTTGAGATTCAGTTTCTCTTTTTAGATTTCCCTTTTGTAGCCATGTCCATGTCTTCTCATGAGTAATATAACTTGTTTGTCGCCTAAAATATCCATACAGTAGTTTTTCATCCCATTCCTGTTTCATCGTTTTTATTGTTTTTCTATATGTACTTATATTGCTAATGTTGTTATTTGCTGCTGGAATTAGACTAATTCCAGCTTCAAATAATAACATTAGCAATATGATATATAGCAATATAATCTATGCTCTTTTTAATGTAGTCCTCGAGTCTTACTGTTGATGCATCAACGCTATCTTCAGTACTGGCGAGTTCTCTTCCTCCTTCTTTTCTTGACGCATACAGTCTGTTTATGTCATCTCTCGAGTGTAAAACCGTGTGCATAGTCATCAACTTTCTTGCCCTAAGGCCTATTTGTCTGAGTTCCTCCCTTGTCCATTTTAGGAATGGTCCCGACAAGGACAAGGAAGACAATCCCTTAGATAAGGTTTCTGCTGCAGGGCTCGATTTCGAGAAGCTTTTTCCTTCTTCAGAGGAACTCTTTCCTTATTTTTTTTTTCTACGTCTCTGCTTATTTAATGGTGTCTGCTTCCAATATTTCCAAACACTAGTAATTTTCTTCTCTCCAAGTATTCTAATACTTTTCTGATTTGGAAGTTTTATTCCTTTTGCTTTTCTCACACGTAAATATGAGTATGATACATCTTTTTACTCCTTGCAAGTTTTTCACACCAGCTAATGTTGGTAGTCTTTCACTGGAGTCTGAGTGACAGCAAGTCTCCTCAAGTCTCCAGGACTCTTCTCAGTATCTTGGCTGATCTCAACAATGCTGTAGTCTGAATGGTCTCAATTTTTCTTCTAATTTCCTATTATTGTAATTCTAATAATCATCATTTGAGTTTTCTTACATCAGCTCTTAACTGATGGTTCTTCACCGAAGTTAGAGTGACTACAAGTCACCTCAGATTTCCAGGACTCCTCAAAGTATCCCGGCCGATTTTAGCAGACTTGTGGCCTGAATGATTGCGATTCTTTCTCTAATCTCCAGTTCATCGAATCTCTTTTAGAGATTCTTTGGGACTGTTCCAAGGGCTCTGATTATAATTAATATTACAGTCACTTTTCTGTTCCATGACTTTTTCCGTTCTCTTATAAGGTCAAAGTATTTGTTCCGTTTTTCGATTTCTTTCACCGTCACTGTGTGGTCTGGAGACATAGCAAAATTCATAATGTAACAGTTTTCCTTTTCTTTTTTTTTTTTTTTTTTTTTTTTTTTTTTTTTTTGTAATCAAAACGAGTTTTGACCTTCTGGCCTGGATTGGTTTGGTTTGGTTTGGTTTATGGCATATCAACCATTGTTGGACATCCAATGCCGAATCCAGATTATACACGTATATTAGATATATATGATTTGTAAACCAAAGTCAACAAAGTTAAATAGTTCCAAATATTGCTATGTATCAATAAATATTTAATTAAACACCGTTCATTTATTTACACACAGTTAGATGATCAAACAGTTCTATTTCGATCAATTCTGTTTAGCACAAGTCTTGTTTACACTCAGTTTAAATGTCAAACAATTCATTTTAACCCATAGACAGGACTCTTTCCGTTGCTACCACTCCGGGCCAGAGTGGACTCGAGAGCGATGGCAATGAAGAGGTATTCTGCATTCCTCAAAGCTCCAGCATTGTCATCAGACTGTTTTGTGTCATATCCAGGACACTCGTTGGTAGTGGTGGGGGGTCTTACCTCTCTGCAAAGATGCAGTCAGTGTATTCGACAGCCCCAGCCGACTATCTGGGTCTGGATTGGGTATTATTATTATTATTGTTATTATTATTAAATTCTATATTTCACGATTAAGTGTTTGTTTTTACAAAGCAACCAGACCACAACAGTAAAAACGGAAGTATCATTTTACGTAAGGAATTGACTCAGAATATTCACAGTTTCAGCGATTTCGATATTTCATAGATTCCTTTTATATGACAAGAGGTCAAATCAAAGCAGCCATTAAATTGTGTCATGATTGTTCCTAGTGTTCCAATGACTACTAGAACTGTTTTCGTTCTTACATTCCATATTTGCGAGATACCCTTCTCATGAATCACATCATATGTTAAAAGGTATTTTTTGTCTTTTTCTCTTATTATTTATGTTCGAGTTTGGCTGAAAAGTTCATTGGCTGACCAAGATACTCTTATGGACCGAATGAGGTCTATTTTTCAACATTTCAGTCCACACATTTCTTTCATCGGTGCTGCAGTGCTTGGATCCAATTGCTCAAAATCTCATTAATTGTAGATATGACGTCATCATGTAAACTTTTCACCCTAATATGGGCATTTTCATAATAGGTGTCTCGGTGGTTGTTACTGGGTCGAATGGCATCAAGTAACAGCCAATTTCAAATCTCCAATACTTTTCAACGTCTAACCATAGGAATCCCAAATCATCATTAAATAGGTTAATGTTTAGAGATGGCTATAATCTCTAGATTGACCTCCTGAACAAGGTCCTTGTTTTGTTGTTAGATGTCATTTTTTTTAGATTAGAAAACTGATTTTCATTCTCTTTTACAAATTAGTACCATTGATTACACTTGATAAATAACATTTTTTATAATCTATTTTCTTTCTAATTCGAAATTATGTTTTTTATGGTCGAAATTGGTTTCCAAGTCACTCATGACTTTTCAGGAAATTTTGACATTTTTCTCCACTTTATTTATTTTCTGTTTTGTTTCTTTTTGTGGGAGGGTATATTATATTTATCCAACCCCTCTACGTGCAAGATGCGACACAAGGCCAATTTTAAGCCGAGTTTAACAGGTTTGAATTCAGAGTTTTCTTTCTCCTTGACCAATTGCCATACCAAGGTTAAAGAGCCCATTCTACCCTACTATTGGCTCAAAGCTGGCTGGAGAATAGTTTGATGCATACCTTTCCCTCGGGTATTAGCGTTATGTGTAATGCAAACAGCCTTATCCCGGATTTGAACTCGGGGCATCGAGTCCATTTTTCAATTTGTATATTATTCTTCTTTAATTTCTTTTTTTTTCTTCTAAATATAAACTAAGAGATCCAAATGTTTTCTGTATTCATTCATATATTTTCTTCTACAAAAAAGCTGAGAATACTGGCCCTGCACATTCTTCCTATTCTAATTTCCCTTTCCTTTTGTCGTGAGCAAGATTAAATTCTTTTCCAATCTGACAGAGACAAATGCATATCAAGAAGGGCCTGCGTATTCCAACCAAGATGAGAGAGAGAGAGAGAGAGAGAGAGAGAGAGAGAGAGAGAGAGAGAGAGAGAGAGAGAGAGAGAAAGAGACCAGGTTTTGAATATTCATTTTCATGTCTGACACCCCAGTTGTCCTCACTTGAAAAAATAGCGCAACACAATCTTACTCTTTCTAGTTTTGTGCTATACTAAAAAAAGCTAAGTAAATATCTTCTCCTTACAGATGCAGGAACACTATTAATCAGTGTTAAAGATTAGGTATAAGGATAAGTAAACAGATCTCCACTTGGAAGACTGGCGCAACATATTCTTCCTATTCTTGCATTTTGCTCTAATCAATAGAACTTAAATGTTTAAACTTCAAGAATTCGAAGAAGAAAAAATGCAGCTTAGGACGTAATTCGAACTTCCTTATTTCCTTTACCCCAGGGAACTCATCTTTGAGGGACGAGGGAATAAAAAATATATAAATAAAAATAAGAGTAATCAAAATATTTGTTGTTGCTATGATTTTGTTACTGTTGTTGTTAATGAGATCTGTTGTTGTTGTTGCGCTAGGGGAGTGAGTCGATCCGCAGAGGGCGAGGCACATTTTCTGCGCCAGTGATAGGAACATTGACGAAAAAAAAAGTGGAGACAGCGAAAGAAACCCAAGATTAGCGAAGCAGCACTCGCGAAGGCCACGGTGAGGGGAGTGGGGGTAGGGAAGAACTAAGAGAAAAAGAGAGACTTGAGAGTTGTGGGTAGGGACAGCCTGTCTGCCAGTATACAGTGGCAGAATCGACTCGAAAGTTTTTTCATAAGGATGCTGCGAGAAATACAAGCGAGAATTTCATGTGGGATGTCATGGCAGCAGGAGTCGAGTTTCCATTGTGCGAATGGAGTCGTCCGGCCAACAACACCATGTCTTCGTCTTCGTCGTCCTCTTCGCCAGCGGCGACCACGACGTCTGCAAACAACCTGAAGGCGATCATTTGGGAAAATCTATGCATTGTCTCACTCAAACTTCTGCTCTTTCTCCTATGTATTTGCATGAGTATCAGCATGTGTGTGTCTCTATGCATTTTGGTATATATGATTATTTGTTGATTTTGGCTAACCTTGCAAAAACACTTGAACTGTATAAAGAAACTAAAAGCTATCGACACATGTTAGCACGACTGTACATACACATACACATGCACACACAAACACACACACACACGCATACACACAAATAATTAAACGTGTGTGTGTGTGTGTATGTGTGTGTGTGTGTGTGTGTGTGGTGTGTGTGTGTGTAATATATGATAGAAAGTGATTGAAAATTGCTGGTATGAAAAGTTGTGGGCACACATGTAAATGTACGCTATATTATTTAGTTTGTGTCTGAGGGAGATATCCCTGTTCTACAGGTAGGAAAATTATATGTTAACACATACATACATACATACATACATACATACACGTGTATATATATATATATATATATATATATATATATATATATATATATTATATATATATATATATATATATATATGTAAAGGTAAGTTAATTGTTTTATAGTTATTTATGTGTGTTCTGTACACACATACTCATGCACACACACGTGTGTGTGTGTGTGTGTGTGTGTGTGTGTGTGTGTGTGTGTGTGTGTGTGTGTGTGTGTGTGTGTGTGTGTGTGTGTGTGCTCTTTTTAATATGTATATATGAATGAACTAAGACGTTGACATGTATTTCTTTAGAAAAAACTGATATACTCATACTTATATATATATATATATGTATGTGTGTGTGTGTGTGTGTGTGTGTGTGTGTGTGTGTGTGTGTGTGTGTGTGTGTGTGAGAGAGAGAGAGAGAGTGATGAGAGATGGACAGAGTGTATTTGTATATTCATATTTCTAGTTTTCAAATTTTAAATCATTTTTATGAAACTGGACACATAGTTGCAAAGTCCATAGATATTTTGAAAAGTAAAACATGACACCTGATTTCTCTCAACCCCCCACTTTTTTTTTACTAAACTAGCACAAGACCACGTTGGTGTGGCACCCAGTAACAATCAAACTCGTTACACAACTGTGATGGCCTATGAGACGAGCCTACTGACCTTTTTGCTACGGCTGTCACCTTTTCTATCTATCTCCTTAATTTTTTTTTTTTTTTTTTTTTTTTTTTTTCACTTTTCGTGCACGCACGCAGAGATTTCTTTTCCTAAACACTGTATCTTTCTCCAGCGAGTCGAATTGAAAAATTGAGAGACTATAAGTGTGTGGTGCAATTGACGTGACGTCGTGTATTGTGTATTGTTTGTAGACTAAATCTAAACAACTTTTTCTTCGCTTTTTCATGGTTTACTTTCGTGTGTACTTTTATAAATCGGGTCAAGTAATTGAAATTATTACTATCATTATGTATTTATTTTATTACTATCATTATCTATTTATTTTCATGATCGCTTTTAATGCGGATATCATAAGATTCAGTAAAGCGTTTGGTTCGTTGTTGAATTAAACGCTATGCTTAGGTACAAGTTTTACGAATAAAAGAGTAATACTATCTGTTACAAATATTGTTGTTGACCAAGAAGTCACTTTTCCTTTAATCTTCATTTATACTCTGATAATGCTTTTTTTTTTTAAATTTCGTGATGGTAGAAAAGCAAGAGGTATAACCACATTTTTTTTTTTTTTGATAAAATTTATTATTCAGAAATGTTAAAAGCAATTATGTTTACATCTCTAAAATTATAAATTATTTCGATAAAACGTCGTCAGAAAAAAATATTTCAAAGACAAATAGTAAGATTTATTCAGTCTAGTTCTTCCATTTTTATCTTCATCAAAGGGTTTCGACTGAAGCATTTTCCAGTCTTCATCAGGTGAAATTCGTTTACTTTTTCCATCGTTTCGATTCGAATTTTTTTTATTTACATCCCAAAAATAATAGATTATTCCGATCAAGTTTCGTCAGAAATAAGTGTCTCTTAAACAAGTTTTAGAGTGGAGTTTTTAGTTTTCATTATTAAATTGAATTAGTGTTTATTTTATTTCAGTTCTTTTTATTAACTTGATCGATTTTGTTTGATTCTAATTTAGTTTGATTAGTGTCTGTTTTTTGTTTTTATTGGAAAAACTATTTATGGTTAAACATGTAACCAAAACAGTAGTTGCGATTAAAATGTGTGTTATTTTTATTTTCATAATTTATGGAAAAGGTTGAGGGGTTTTGCGGGGGGGGTATGTAGATGGTCGTGTCAGATAAAATTGGATGAATGAATTTAAGGTCCATTTGCCTGGAGCAAATGTGCTTCTCTTGGTGTCAATTCTATAATTGTGTTTGAAAGAAACGATGGGAATTCTCTGTGTGTGTGTGTGTGTGTGTGTGTGTGTGTGTGTGTGTGTGTGTGTGTGTGTGTGTGTGTGTGTGTGTGTGTGTGTGTTTAAGAAAGAAACAAACAAACAAAGAAACAAACAAACAAACAAAAAAGTGAAAAATGGAGGAATATGTATTTAGTGTTCTTTTCCCTCCAGCCCCACCATCTGACAAAAAAAATTGTATCCCCTGAATAATTGTAATGTAAAACGATATGTTGAAAATCTGGGAATGAGAGATTGGAGTTTTAAAAAAAATACCTAGGAGGCAAACACGGCACCAGAAAAAAAATCACCAACAAAACCGTCATTACCAACTGCCATCCTAATGGGGTAGCCTCCTCAACAACGACATCAACAAAGACGCTAATGAAGAACCGATCCACCTCACCGGGTACCACCCACCCACCACACGGTCAAAGGTCAGTCATCTTTTTATTGAGCATGAATTCATATCAAGTATAGATTAGGACCAGCTTCCCTCGTGGGGGTGATTCTCAAAATATTTGCGGGGTAGACAAGCGGGAACCCAAAAAAGGATTTGTCTAACCAAACTCATTTTTATACTCTAGACTCCACTGATCTAACAAAAGAAGAATGCACGACCTAATCTTCCACCCCCACACACCTACACATGTATGCGCCCTAAATAATGAGTCCTTAATACAAATAAAGTTGCAAAATAACACTTCAGTGCTGAACAATGGTTAACAATTTCATTTCACTACTGTAGTGAATTTGTTCCTTACTGAGTGCCCTAAACGTGTATCCTTATGCAAGATCAAATTAAATTTAGTAAATAATAAAGGAAAAGTGGTTAACAATTTGGTCTGGCAGGCTATTACACAGTAATGAGTATGGTCCTCACTGGTTGCCTTACATTTGGAGGCATTTCGTGTTAATGCATGAATGCATCTCTTTCCTCCACCTAGCTATGGGTAAATAGTAGAGCATACTGAGTTCTTTAGCCTTGGTTGTGTAACCAGTCTATAAGAAAGCTCTGAATTCAAATTAGTAGTATTCCGCTTAAAAAATTGGCCTCATGTTACGTCCTGTCCGAATCGGAGGAGTTGGGTAAATATATACATTCGTGGCTTTATGTTAGACAGGGCTATGTTTTGACTTGGCTCAGTTTCTTTATTCTTCTGGCATATCAATCTTCGTGGGTTATTTATTACCAAAGCCAACTTTGTAGAAGAACAACAGTAATACTATTTAACAAATAGCTGGGAGGGATAAGAAGATTTATACCTTTCCCAAGGGTATTAGTCCAAAAGTAGAGGTAATAGCGCGACTGGACATCAAACTCGCTTACTTCAAGACCGCAGTCCAGCACTTAAGCCACGACGCCACTGGGGCTCGTCCTAGGTTATGTTTAATAAAGGAGACGTTCCATAGAACATTGGTCAGCAAACCAGTCTCAAATGTCCTTATGACTATAGAAAATTTGATCTTCACCGAGTGCCTTTCACTTGCAGCCTGCTGTAAAGTTGCAAAACATTTGGCCCGACACGTTGACCTTTATCAAATGGAGATATGTTTACAAGTTTCACAATTTTTTGGGAAGGAACGCTCCGAGGATCTAACCTTGTGCCACAACTAGAAATGTCCTACATTCAAAATCTTATCATCAGAATATAATTTTTTTATCTCTTAACAAGTGAAAAAGAATAAGTTATGGTCAGCTAGTAGATCACTAGTTTTTATTTTGACGCAAAAACATCTGCTTCAAAAGGTTGAAACGCAGTCACATCACCTGGGCGGAAAAACTCCTTGTGGTGCAGTTGCTAACGTGCTGAACAGCATCATCTTAGTGAGTGAGTCCGAAATCCAATTACGCCATTACGTTCTTTTTTTGACAAATAACCTTGGGAAAGGTATGCACCCACTTATCCCCCAGCTATAGGTTAGTAATTTACTAACAGTTTTGCTTAGATGAGACACAAAGCCGTATAAATGGGGCGCCCAATGAGACACGAACTCACTCGTAAAGGTTTGCTAGTCTAGCTTGCTATCCATTACACCACCCAAGGCGCTCTCTCCACCACCAACTATGGATGAATAGTACCACTAGTGTTCTTTTTACAAGGATGGCTTTGGCATCAAATAACCCACGAAAATTGATATGCCATTTAAAAATATCCCCAGAGTATTGTAAATTGTAGTTTACTAAGCTTTTTGCTTAGATGGGACACAAAGCCAAATCAATGAGGTTCCCAGTGAGACTCGAACTCATTCGTGAAGGTTTGCTTGTCATTACAACACCCGAGATGCCCGAAGGATATTGTGAGTTAGGGAGTGTCCATTAAGTTTGGTGGGGGAGTAAAAATTCTTTATGTTGCAAAATATATGCAAAAATGATTCCACCCCACATGCATAGGAGAGGCGAAGTGATTTTCAGAATGGTGGAGGTGGGGTCAGATGGCCTTGGTGACGAACCCATTGAAACACGAAGAGAAACAAACAAATCGGCTTGTGCTTTGAAAATAAAGTTTGTTGATATAAAAATACTGATAAAAGCGATGCAGAATTAAAAGAAAGAAAAAAAAAAGATTTTATATTTGAAAAAAAAAGAACTTTCTAAAACGTAATAAAAAGTGTCAAACCAAAATTAGATCCACATTTTTTTTTACCGTCACATCCCGGCCTACGTCATTATTTGGGTCCAAATCAGTGACGTAAATTGGATGAAAGTAAATCAAGTTGGCGGCTATAGTCGAGGGCGACTCAAAGGCTTCCTTTTCAATAGCTACAACACCAAGGTGTAGGGGAGGACGCTACTTCTTTCCCTAGATTGCTCTACTTAACCCTTAATCCGTACTTTATAATGCTGAGTGTTAAGCAAGGCGGCATCAAGTAGCGTTATTTGAGTCTTTGGTATGACTCGAGTTGGGATTGAACCCCGGTCTCCGGGACCATTGGTGAACACTCTATACATTAGGTCAATTGCCCGGATATAATGCCTTAAAAATGTCTTAAAATCAGAACAAATTTTGTAAGATGAATGTAAAAAACTCGCGAAAAAATATATTGATCACTAAACCTTAAAGAATGTTAAAAGCACAGTTGATGGCGTACATTTGTTTACGATTTTTCAATATAGATATTCCGTAATAGTGTATATATATTTTTAATGTGTTTTTATTGTATTTTAATGTGTTTTTAGCTTCTTTTTATCTTTTATTGCTAATTTTTATGCATTTTATTTATTTTAGATATATTCTTTAGTTGGTTTGGTTGGAATTTATTGTATATCAACAATCGTAGGTTATTTCATGTCAAATCCCGTTCATATATATATATATATATATATATATATATATATATATATATATATATATATGATTTGTAAACATATTTTGTAGATAACAATCTTAAAGGAGCTTGAGCTCTTTTTTGAACGCAGTTAAATATTTTTAAGTACAACTATATAACAGTCACAATTTAACATCAGTCATTTGTTTGCTCATATAGTTTGACCCATAGATAGGAGGACCCTATCAGGTGCTACCACTCGGAGTCAGAATGGATCAGGTAGCAATGGCAATGAAGGGCACTCCATATTCCCCAAATCTCCAAGGCTGGAGCCTCGCCATCAGAAAGTTTAATGTCATATCCAGGACACTTATGAAGGGGGCTCTGCAGAGACGCAGTCGGTGTGTTCTACACCCCCAGTGGACTGGGCTATATATATTTTTTAGGAAAAATCATATATTTCACGTCCTTTTATTAAGACATAGCTGACGTTGCTGAGTGACTTTAAGCCGGACATAATGATATAATGACGTTAGCAAAACAGAAATTTAGTCAAAGAAAATGGCGTAAAGGTGAATTTGACGCGACCTAAATAACGTAAACCGGAATGTTATTGTACTGTTTAAATGACTGAACGACTAACCCCGAAAACTGTTGAAATGCTTGATGGATTAAAGGACACCTCTTTTTTTTCCTGTCGTCCCCCACCCACTTAAAAACAAGTTTTCCTCATCTTTTCCTCTCCTATCGACGAAATATACTTTTGATGGCGGATGAAGATTAGATTATCCGAAACATTGTGTAAACAGCACAAAGAACACAAAGAAGGGCCTCGCTTGTTCAAACAAAACTTGGAATGTTAATTATTCAGAATCTCAAAGTGATGATGCTAAATATCTGACTTCCGCTTGCACCAAAACGAATGAAAATAAAAAAAAGATGCATTAAAATGCATTAATTAGGTACCTCAGATGGTTTAATGGTTAACAAGCTGGATTAGCAGACTCTTGTTAATGAGTTCGATTCTCAGTGGGTGCCCCACACTTCCGACCTTGTAGTACAAGTAAACTAAACGGAGTAAACAACTAAAATTCATTTACTGCAGACGACGATTTACAAAAATCTGCAATTAATGAATTTTATCATTATGGACAAGCAGAAAAATGGATGATTAACAAAATAATCCTATAGGTCATTCTTTAGCTGAGTTTGATCCTCACTGGGGTGAGCATATACTAATTATAACTCTACAACCAACACGGCTAAAATAGTGACATGTTTCTCACTGGTGCAAGAAGTCAATCTCAGTCTAAAGCCAGAAATACGAATCTTGATTTTTAAGGTAAACAATCCTTCATTAGATGGATGATTGGCTTAAAACAATTGTCGTAACCCAATTTTCCGCTTTTCAGCAATGCTTAACTAACCTGAATCAATATATCAAGTGTAGTTCACAATCAGCCCAGTCGGCTGGGGCTATAGTATACACTAACTGCCTCTTTGCTAGGGTGTAAGATCCACTCGCCTCCAACAATATGACATTAAACTATATGATGGTAAGGCTCCAGTTCCGAAGCTTTGGGGAATGTTGAGTTCTCCTTCATTGCCATTACTCCAAGATCCACTCTGAACCGGAGGGGTAGAACATTTTTGGGTCCCATCTATGACTCAGATAGAACTTCGCTCTGTTGGCTGAGGTCGTAGAATACGCTAACTGCAACTCTGTTTAGGGGTAAGACCGCCCCCTAACTAGTTACATGAATATGACACTAAACCATCTGGTGGTGAAGCTACAGTCCTTGAGCTTTGGGGAATGTGCTGTACCCCTTTAATACCAAAAAAATAAGACTTGAAACCCTTTAACTATGTGCAAATAAATGATCAATATTAAACACAATTATTAGTGTTAGATTGCAATACTTGAAACGATTTAACTGTGTGCTAATAGATTATCAATATTAAACACAATTATTAGTGTTAGATTGCAATACTTGAAACGATTTAACTGTATGCAAACAAATGAGTTTTGGAGCGTTTGAAAATAACATTATCTACAAAGTCTTCGCTTATAAATCGTATATATGATATATACGTATAAACATACATATGATATATTCGTATAAATAACCCACAAAGGTTTATATATATATGATATATACGTATAAACATATATATGATATATACGTATAAATAACCCACAAAGGTTGATATATATATATGATATATGTATAAACATATATATGATATATACGTATAAATAACCTACAAAGGTTGATATATACGTATAAATAACCCACAAAGGTTGATATATATATGATATATACGTATAAACATATATATGATATATACGTATAAATAACCCACAAAGGTTGATATGCCATAAAGCACAACCAAACCAAACCAAACGTAATTTACTATGCTTCGCTTAATTTCAGCACTAGGCCTGAAGTATGGGGCATCCAGTGTTAATCAAACTCACTAACAATGACCTAAGAGCCAAGCTCGTTAATCGTCATATCATGTCTGCCCTAGAAATTTCGAAATTTAGTTTTATTCCGAGTTGCTTCAGCAACAGGTAACTGTTAGAGAGTTACTCAAATCAGACCAATACTTGTCGGTTCGTTCCTCATTGGATGCCCTACACTTATGATCGTATTAAGCTTTAGAAATAATTATCGATTCTAACAAATCACTTTTGTTCTCACAATAATTTTTAGAATAAATCAATTTCTAAGACGGTTTTTAACATAAGAACTGACAATATTATCAGTAGTAAATGACATATCAACCTTCATGGGTTATTTCATTCCAAAGCCATTTTTTGAAGAACAGCAATGGTACTGTTTAACCCTTAACTTGGGGGAATAAGAGGGTTCACACCATTCACAAGGTTAGTAGACTAAAGTGAATGTAATAACTCAAGTGGAATTCGAACTCGCTAACTTCATGGCCACAGCCGAGCACGTTTGCACTTACGTTACGTAGAATTTTGCGACGAAATATTTTTTAATGATTAATGATCTCTAAATAAAAACACCGCCCGATCGACTGGGGCGGAAGAATACGCCGACTGAACCTCTTCAGAAAGGTAAGGCCCCTCCTCCAACGAGTGTCCTTGATATGACACGAAACTACGTCTGATGGTGAGGTTCCACTCCTGAAGCTTTGGTTGGTTGGTTGGTTGGTTGGGTTTTATGGCATATCAACCTTTGTAGGTTATTTAATGCCAAATCCATTTTCATGCAAATAGTTCTATTTCAAACAATTCAGTTTAGCATGAGTACTCAGTATAATTGTCAAAAATATTTCTATTTCAAGCTCTTCAGAACGAGGCTAACGAAAGCATGGACAGCTATCAATAGGCTATCGATTATATGGAAATCAGACCTAACCGATAAAATGAAACGCAGCTTCTTCCAGGCAGCGGTCACATCGATACTGTTATATGGATGCACTACATGGACGCTAACAAAACGGCTGGAGAAGAAACTGGATGGCAATTACACAAGAATGCTGCGTGCAATCCTGAACAAGTCCTGGCAGCAGCACCCCACAAGACACCAACTGTACGGCCACCTGCCCCCTATCACGAAAACTATTCAAGTTAGAGGAACCAGACATGCAGGACACTGCTGGAGAAGCAGAGATGAACTCATAAGAGATGTACTCTTCTGGATCCCCATACATGGCCGCGCAAAAGCAGGACGACCAGCTCGAACGTACATTCAGCAGCTATGTGAGGATACAAGCTGTTGTCCTGAAGACCTACCTAGGGCGATTAACGATAGGGAGGAGTGGCGAGAGAGGGTCAGGGATATCCGTGCTACCAGTGCGATATGATGATGATGATAAGTAGAGGATTTGTTTACATACAGTTAAATATCAAAACAGTTCTATATTAAACAATTCAGTTTAGCGTAAGTACAGTTTAATTGTCAAAACATTTCTATTTCAAGCTATTCAGTCTAGTCAAATAGTTTTAATTCAAACAATTCAGTTTAGCATAAGTATGCAGTTCGTTCTATTTAACCCATAGAGAGGGCTCTATCAGGTACTACCACTCCGGGCCAGAGTGGACTTGGGAGCAATGGCAATGAAGGGGTACTGTTCTATCATTTACTAAGGATTATTATTAGTTGTAATTTGAAACCATAAAGATGTGTGCAAATTATTTATATTACAGAAAAATACTTGATAAATAGAATTAATAATATGAAATAGCAATACCAGAAACCATTTGACAGTTAGCCTGGTCAGCTTCTGCTGTGGAATACACCGATTGCATCTCTGCAAAGGAAAAAAACGAACGAGTGGACATGACATTAAACCATCTGATAGCAAGGCTCGAGATTTGGAGAATGTTGAGTGCCCCTTCATTGTCATTGCTTCAAGGTCCACTCTAATCCGAAATGGTAGCACCTGATTGGGTCATATCTATAGGTCAATCGAACAAATTAAGTGTGCAAACAAATGACTAGTGTTAAATTGTGAGGTATACAGCAATACTTGAAATCATTTAACTGTATACAAAAAAGAGCACATGCTCGTTTAAAAATGTTATCTACAAC
Source organism: Sepioteuthis lessoniana (assembly GCA_963585895.1). Taxonomy (NCBI): domain Eukaryota; kingdom Metazoa; phylum Mollusca; class Cephalopoda; order Myopsida; family Loliginidae; genus Sepioteuthis; species Sepioteuthis lessoniana. The sequence goes on from CAUZXS010003364.1 coordinate 17,579, forward strand.
ATGTGTTTACAGCTTAGTATATTTAATATATATGTATGAAGAGGATTTGTCATTAAATAACCTACAATGGTTGATATGCCATAAAACCAGACAAAACATTTAACTGTGTACAAACAAATGATTAATATTAAATTGAATTATAAGTGTTTGATAGGAATACTTGAAACCATTTTAACTGCATGCAAATAAGAAATTAATATTAAATAGAATTATTGGTGTTAGATAAGAATACTTGAAGCCATTTAACTGTGTGCAAACAAATGAGCTTTAACAACTCGTTTAAAGATACAATTACCAACAAACTAAAACTATTCGCTTACACATCATATATACAAAAAGAAAATAACCCTCAAGGGATGATATTCCTGAAAATACCAACCAACCAAAAAATATAAAAATTAGAATAAAAATAGCAATGATTTTTGAAAAAAATTGAGAAATTATAATTATCATCTGCAACACATGACAATTTTTTGACAACTTAACAAATTCCCCAGTTCTTTTCGTTCGAAAGTATTTGAAATTCTTGAAACTGACAGATTAATTTACTTAGGAAAAAAACCTTATCGCTGGTGATCTCTAAGATTCGTATCGCTCTGTCGAGGGGACTAAGAATGCATTGACTGTATCCCTCACAAAGAAATAAGACTCCATCTCTTAGAAAAAGAAATTTTCTGGGTATGACACTAAACTAAATAATGAGGTTTCATTTTTGGAGATATAAAGAGAATGGAGTACCCTTCATTGTCCTTCTGACCCGGTGAGGTAGTACCTGTTAGGGTCCAACCAAGGAGGGGCGAAGATCAGTTAAAAATTATTCATATACGATAGGGATAATTAATACCATATTAATAAATATGTAAATAATTTGTAAATAATTTGTATTAATAATAGTTACTTGAAGCTATAATTGTTTTCGATTATAATAAGTTACTTGAAACCATATAACCGTGTAGAAACAAATGATTATTATTAAATGGAAATAATTACTTGAAACCATATAATTATTAGTATTAAATAGAAATACATGAAACCATACAACTGTGAGCAAATTATATGTATTACATAAGGATACTTGATATCATGACTGTGTACAAAAACACTTCACATGGAAATAAAAGGATGAATATAGAAGGAACGCAATTCCCCAACCTCTAGACATAAAATATGCAGACATGCCTTTAAAATCATCGAATCTAGGTTTTATCAGATTTTTTTTTCATTCAAATTGCTGATGTTCGATTCTTGCAATAGTTTTAGGAAGAGGTACAAATGTCAATGTTATCCTTAATCAATAAACTCAAACGATAACGCCAATAGTTGCTATCGAAAATACGAATAAACGCTATCGTTAATCCTTATAAACGCTATTAATAACGATACAGATTGAACTGTTTACAAATTGACCAACAATGCATGGATTTATGTTTGTTGGTCAGTTGTTCATGAAATTAATTTCTTTTTTTAAATACGAAATAGAAAATAAAAAATAACGAAATTCTGAAATAATGAAATTATCAGTAAATACGTAAAAAGTAAAGTTGGTGACCCGAATGCTCCGTTTTCAAAAGCTACAACACCGAGGTGTAGGGGAGGGCACAACTCCTTTCCATGGATTGCTCCACTTTATTCTTGATCCTTACCTAATAATGCTGAGTGTGAAGCAAGGCGGCATTAAATACCATTTTTGAGTCTTTGGTATGACTCGAGCTGGGATTGAACCTCGGTCTACCGGACCATTAAGCCAATGGCTCGATAAAAAACGGCTGAAGATTGAAAAAACTCTAAAAGATGGGAAAAAATCCTCAGAATAACTTTTTATGGCGGATATAGTGTCAAATTAGATTTTAATCTGGTGATCCAGCAAAAATTTGAAACATTCATTGGTCAGTAAATCAATATAGATATCTAGTAAGCTTTGTTATTTATTAATTTTAGCCAGTCTGATACAAGGCTATGACAATGGGGTACGTAGAACTGATTTCATTACACTACAAAATTGTTTTCACAAAACCGTCGCTCTAGTGTAATCAAATTTTACAAAGTCGAGCACAAGGCCACAATGGTGAAACACCGAATGAGAATCGAACCAGATGATCATTGCTCTATGGTAAATACAAGCAATTTCGTCCTTTCATTAAAAAGAAAAAAGAACATGATCTCTCCATTGACAAATTGATTCTTCATGAAGCATAACATGACCAGTAATAATCGTTTTGTGACTCAAACATGAATTATTAATCTGAGAATTAATTTTTTATTTATTGCGGACTTTTTGTCCTCATCTTGGTAGTTTTTGTGTTGTTTCTTCTTTCACTACGTTTCGGCCAAATTTCTCCTCTGGCTTTCTTCAGGTGATTTACCGCGACCTCGAATAGGAATGCTGAGTCTTGTAACCGTATCCCCAGTAATTACTGCCGTCCATAGTTGTCTATTGCACCACGTTTTTGACCAAGTAAACCTCTGGCCGGCTTGGGTAGGATTTGAAACCGCTATCTTCTGACAATGCTCTATCTGCTGCGCCACGGGGCCCGTGGCGCAGTGGATAGAGGCGTTGAGTCTCTACGGTTCCAGGTGAGCATTGTCAGAAGATAGCGGTTTCAAATCCTACCCAAGCCGGCCATAGGTTTACTTGGTAAAAAACGTGGTGCAATAGACAACTATGGAAGGCAGTAATTACTGGGGATACGGTTACAAGACTCAGCATTCCTATCCGAGGTCACGGTAAATCACCTGAAGAAGGCCAGAGGAGAAATTTGGCCGAAACGTAGTGAAAGAAGAAACAACACAAAAACTACTAAGATGAGGATAAAAAGTCCGCAATAAATAAAAAAATTAATTCTCAGATTAAGAAGCCTCATCTCAAAATGATTCCAATTAAAGACATGAATTATTAAGTTACCATCTATTTAATTTCAGTAATTCATGGCTGCCTGCCTGTAAAGCGACGGTTAACTCGTTGATGTCAAAAACCATTGCTCTGCCCGTAGCCTTAAGCCAGACTAAGCATGACAATTAGGACATTGGAGAAATAGTAAACAAGTTAATATCGTCGGCCATTAATACCGTTGAGTGTTCAATATTCATTGAGTACCTCAACTGGGCCAATTTTTGAGGAGGAAAATTGGTCTTAAAAATTACACGAGTAATTAAAAAAAAATATACCAGAACGCTTTACCGCAGAGTAATGGTTCGCAAATTAGTCTCAAAGACTATATGCCGACTGCAGTGAGATCGATGTCCCTGGGTGCCACATTATTAGTCAGTCATTGGGTCATCAAATGTGGATCAAACTCACAGCGACAGAAATAGTCAATGAAATAATTTTGGTAATCATTAATTTAAGGCCGGTACTCTAATATCATAACTAAAATTATAATTTCTTTAACGTGGTGCAATAGCAAAAGTATTGAACAGCGGCCTCGAAGTAAGTGAGTTCGAACTCCAGTCACGCTATTACGTTCTCTTTGGAAAAGGTATTGAACTCCCTTATTCTTCCAACAATGGGTTAAATAGTATCACTGCTGTTCTTCTACAGAAACGGCTTTAGAATTAAATAAGCCACAAGCGTTGCTAGGCCATTAAACAAAGAAACCAAACCACGATTTCTCTTAACAATAAGAATTCCAAATGTATGGAATTGTGCCAAAGTTGACTGAGTCTAATAAATATTGTCTTAGTTTTTGACCTGTTTCCAATGTACTGTTATTCACAGTTTAGTATATAATACTTTGCGTAAAATTGCTTTGGCTATTATTTATTTATTTATTTATTTACTGCTTTTTCTGAAAGGTTAGAAGATTCTGAATGATAAACTGGTATTTACCGAAATGACGGTACCACTTGACCTTATTTATCCTCAAAAGTGTGTCACATATGGTTTGCCTTTTATTCAGAGGCAAAGTCGGCAATTTTCTTTGGAGAATCGACAAAAGTATTTTGAATTCTTCGTCATTAAGATCACCCATCATCAAATACGCTGACGCAAAGTAAATATTTTGGGAGCTCTCCTTGTCTCTCTGTCTCTGTCTGTCAGTCTGTCTGTCAGTCTCTCTCTCTCTCTCTCTCTATATATATATATATATATATATATATATACATTCAGGACGTTTCAAAAACTTGAGATGTACATGGTGTTTCAGAAAAATTGATTTCATTACGTAATTTGATAACGTGTCTAATTCTGGTTCAAATGATCTCAAGTTTTAACAGCGTATGTAGAAACATCTAAAAATTCTATGATTAATGTTTTATGCTGTTTTTTTTGTTTTTTTTTGCTTTTTTTTTTTTTTTTTGTTGGTTTTTTTCCCTCTGGTATAGAAATACTATTCACTGTAAAAGAACAGGTGTTCAAACATTAAACAGAACTTTTAGTAGTTTCATCACCTGCTGTTAATATTTGAGATCATTTCAACGAGAATTAATCAAGTGATTTGATTACGAAATTTTATCAATTTTTCTTAAACGCCAGATATATCAGTAAAATATCTGGCAAAAATTTGGTTGATAGAAATGTTTTTCGGTGGGATTCAATTTTTGAGACGTGTTCAAAAAAGAGGAAGAAAAATTGACCACAAATACAAAATTTAGGTTCTCTTTAGACATATTTTTGTCTTAGCATTTTCATTAAGCTTTCTTAAACAGATTTGTTTTTTGTCTTATTTTTTTAATATTCAATGTTGTTTCTTTTTCTCTTTAGCCGCCGCCTTTAGTTTGAACAGAATTTTGGCCTCAATTTTTTCTTATAGGCTATTCGAATTATTTTAAATCATTTTGAATATTTAAATCATGGAAATTAGCACTTCATTATCATTTTTTTTATTGTTTGTTTTTTGTTTTTGCTTTTATTTTTTTAACGATAAAAGTAATTAAGTTTCTTTGTTTTTAATGGCATATCAGCTTTCGAGGGTTATTTAATACCAAAGCCATCCTTGTAGAAGAATAGCAGTGATACTATTTAGCTTGAGGGTATAAAGATGTTCATAGTTTTTCCAAGAGTCTGAGAGGCAGAATATCTCTTCAGTTCTCGAAAACTCTTCTCAATATTGCCATCGATCTCAGTAGTGCTGTGGTCTGGATGGTCTTATTTCTTTATAGGATTTTCCGTTTCCCTAATCTCGTTTCCAGGTTCTTTGGGATTATTCCAAGGGCTCCAATTAGGATTACAATCACTTTCATGTTCCATATCTTTCTTTTTTCAGTTCTCAGCAAGGTCCTGATATTTATTCAGTTTTCCGCTTTCACTCTATGATCTGCTGAAACGGCGAAGTTCACTAGTTGACAAGTTCTTTGAAATATTGCCCAGTAGGCTGGGGCTGTAGAATACACTGACTACGCCTCTGCAGAGGGGTAATACCCCCCCAATGAGTGTCCTGGATATGACACTAAACAATCTGAAGATGAGTTTCCAGTAATACTGGAGCTTTGGGGAATGCGGAGTGTCCCTTCATTGCCATTGCTCCCTGGTCTACTCTGGCCCGAGGTGGTAGCATCTGATAGGGCCCTATCTATGGGTTAGATAGAATTAACTGTGTACTTATGCTAAACAGAATTGTTTCAATTAGAATTGTTTGACTAAACTGAAAAGCTTGAAATAGAAATGTTTTTTGATAATTAAACTGTACATACATCTAGACTACGTGCTAATGCTAAACTGAATTGTTGGAATTGAACTGTTTTTAACATTGAAATTGTACTTACACTAAACTGAATTGTTTAATATAGAACTGTTTTGATATTTAACCGTGTGTAAACAAAGCCTCTACTTTTACTAAACTGAATTAGCTGAATTAGAACTGTTGGAATAAACTGAATAGCTTGAAATAGAAATGTTTTTGACAATTAAACTGAGTACTCATGCTGAACTGAATTGTTTGAAATAGAACTGATTATTTGTTTTAAAATGGATTTGACGTTAAATAACCTACAAAGGTTAATATGCCATAAAATCCAAACAACCAACCAACCTCTTTGACAATAACAAAGGTTGGTCTTCTGGCCTGAATTAGGTGATCCGTTTTTAGCTCAAAATCCCAAATTATTATTATTATTTGCGAGTTTTTCACACCAGTTTTAACTGATGGTTTTTCACAGGAGTCTGAGTGACAATAAGTCTCCTTAGATTTCCAGAACTCTTCTAAGTATCCTCACCGATTTTAGAAGTGCTGTGGTCTGAATAGTTTCATTTCTACTTTCTGATCTCCAATTTCTCCAAGTCTTTGGAAAGTGTCCCATGTGCGCTAATTACAATTGATATCATCGTCAGGTTCATGTTCCATAGCTTTTTTTCAGCTCTCTAGCAAGATCTTAGTATTTGTCTATCTTTTCACTTTCTTTTTTTTCCCCCCACTATGTTTTGCTGGAAAAGCAAAATCCATTAGCTGACAAGTCCTTTTTTTATTTGTTGATTAACAAGGTCTGGCCTTCTTTATCCTGTTTATTTCCAAGGTCTGGCCTTTTTTTTTTCTTGTTAATTAGCAATGTTTGGTTTTCTTTTTCTTGTCAATTAGCAAGGTTTGGTTTTCTTTTTCTTGTTAATTAATAAAGTCTGGCCTTTTGGCTGGGATTAGATGATCCGTTTGTACCTCAAAATCACAGAGAATTTTATATCTTATTTTCTGGGACGGATTCTGGTTTATGCATTGTTCCAGCGAAGATTGTTAGTATCATTTATCAATATGGATTGGCATTCAACTTTAGATCAGTGTTTAGCATCTGTGTATATCAAAGTCTCGCTCCTTGGTACTTCTATATAGGATCAAAATGTAATATATTTACTCAGGGAAATATCACCGTTATTTAAAAAATATAATGTATATAAATGAAGACACTTGTTATTCCGAAGAGTTTAAAATCTATTTCCTTCTGATCTCCAGTTCCCCCAGTCTCTTTTCCAAACCTTTGAAAAGTGTTCCAAGTGTGCCAAATACAACTGATATCATTGTCATGTTCCACAGCCTTTTCAGCTCTCTAGCAAGATCCGAGTATTTGTCTATCTTTTCGCTTTCTTTTATCTTCACACCATGTAAAGTATAGTATCTTTACTCCGAGAAATATCACCGTTATTTTAAAAAAAGAAAATAATGCAAATTAAGACACGTTTTATTTCGAAGATTTTGAAATGTTATTCCTTCAAAATAAGAAATTTGAATTTGAATTATTTAAAAAATATATTTGATTAATTTTCCATGTACGTTGGTGGTAACTGACATTTAATGTCGCTCGTCTATATCTGAACCAAAGTATATGTTACTTCGTACCATGCATAATGTATCTAGTAGGGGATTTTTTTAAAAACTTAGGCGGTGTTATTTTCATGCTAATTCTACTGAAGGAGTGTGCACTTATTCTTTCAATCACTTTTTCCTTATATACTATTTCTATTATTCTAATTTAGATCTACTAGGGTAGATCATCCCTTGTCTTCCATAGAAGACCTGACCTAGTTTTAATTGGCAAGAGAACTTTTCAACTGGTCGACTTGGCTATTTCAGCAGGTCATTGTATTTTACACTCCTTGAAATGATAACTCTATTCATCTACATATGTTATCTTATAGCTCTTAAAATAACCATGAGGTTTTTACAACAGATCTCTCAAAACAAACTTTCCTTAGAAGAGAGCAAGAACATGAACATTATGTAATGCATTCTATGCAGTTTTGCCAGTGAATACAAAGGCAATACAAGAAGCTCCTCTAAAATTGAGACTGTATGAACGTAAAAAAATCCCGTACTCTTGGTTAAGTAATGAAATCAGGTTGATCATCTGATCATATGATAGTATTCTAATTTTAATCTTGATTTCTTTTTAAATGTATTTATTTAGATTTCCACAGGAATAGATTTGAGACGTTGATCCCAGTCAGGGCACATAAATATTACACTCTTGCCCTACAGAAGTCACGAACAAGCAATCAAACAAACAAACCACGAATAAATAAATAAAAAAAAAACAAGCAAAAAAGATTACTCAGTTCGTTTGAGAGATTTACCTAATTGATAATGTTAATAAATCATACTTTAGTCTGACACAAACCACAAACAAGTATCGGACGCTTAGTGAGGCTCGAACTCACGACAGTAGTAATTATTTACAAAACTGTATTGCTAGCCATTAGACATAATGCGTCCACTCTATTGTCCGGAAAATGACCAAATGTATTATTAGCCAAAGATTATGATTTGGGATTCAGTAAATGGATTGAGGGGGCTAGTGCCCTGTATCAATTTTTGCTTGAATAAATCTTGCTATAGGCATCTGTTTCAATTTGAAGCAGCTGTTTGTCTCAGAAAGACAAATCATTTTTTTTTTTTGTGGGGCGGGGTTCCATTGTAAAAAATGATAATTTCCATGCCCGGTGTGAATTCAACAATTGATCAATCGATCGTTTTAAATGTCATAAACAATCGTAATAGAAACATGTACGCACGATAAACAATACCTGATTCTGATAACTGAATTTGCATGTTCACACATGTCAGATATCTTGAGGTTATTGTTAGGGATTGAGTGACAGCAAGTCCTCTCAACTCTTTAGTGCCTTTCTTTTGTTAATTAAAATGAATTACAATGCTCGTCTGATGACTTCTTCAAATTCAAACGAAAATAATTCCTAATAAATGTCTTAAACAAATGAATAAATTTCATTAATATTTCGATGTTAATTTTCATCCAACTCAGAAAACTGTGACATGCATTTTTAGAAATATTAATACAAATTAGTTTAATTCAGGTGACAAAGAAATTAATAAAATATAAGAGAAAGAGAGAGAGAGAGTGTGTGTGTGTGTGTGTGTGTGTGCGTATGGTATTACGTTTGAGAGATCTTATAGACAAAGCAGAATTCATAAATTTACTTCCCCCCTATTGCAAGCCATTACTACTGCGATGAATTAGATCCTCACTATGGGAGAGTACCCGTGGCGCAGTAACTAAAACGCTGGATGATGACATCGTAGTACGTGAGTTCGAAATCCAATTGTACTATTACGTTCACTTTCAGACTAATACCCTTCGATTTCGCTTAATGGCATATCAACCTTCGTTGGTTAATTAATGCCAAAGATATCCTTGTAGAAGAACAGTACTGGTGCTATTTCATCTATAACTGGGAGAATAAGAAGGTTAATATCTTTCCCAAGGGTATTTGTCCGAAAGTGAACGTAATAGCGAGACTGGAGTTCGAACCCGCTTACTTTTGCCACTATGCCACAAGGATTCCCCCGGCAAATTTAGTAAAGGTGGACTAAGTGTTGAAGATGAACTGATACAAATGAGGCTTATTGAGTGTATATATAACACGTTCCACTGATTTCAAACAAATTATTAGAACAGCTACAGTTACGAAATACGTCACTTGATGCTTACGTGAAATTCGAGCCCTAAGAAATGATATAATGTCTTAAATTGACCTTTTTTCTAGCATCCAAAGTTGCCACCAATATCTATCGTAGGGCAAAAATAAAATGTAAAAATTTCTCAATACAAATTTGTTCAAATAAACATATTTTTATTGAAGGAAATGTTTTGCATTTGGAAAGACATGAAGTGTAAAAGAATCGTTTTCAGTCGGTATTTAACTATATAAAAAAACAACATATAAAGCGTGTGTTACAGACTGCTTTGGTCTGGTTTAATGGCATATCAACCGTTGTTGGTTATTTAATGTCAAATCCTGTTTTTACATATATATTAAATATACAGGATGTCCCAATGTACATGGGACCCATGTGACGGCTAATAGCACTACTACTAATAATGTTGTGTTCTTTTTTTGTTTTAGTTTTGAAAATAGTATACTATAACAACTAATAATCCTCGATCACAATGTCTAAGACAAGAGAGGAAAAACCTTTTGCGTCACTACTTTTTTGGGGACAAAATCATTCAAAACTGTGCAAGCAAAATTTCGCAGGAAGTTCAATTTTAACAATTATCACCAGAAAAGCCAAATTCATTGTTGGGTACACAAATTCCAACCTGCAGGGTCAGTAAACAACCTCAACAAGAAAGCAGAAAATCTCACATCTTGCCGGAAGTTGACTGCTAGATGTCCTGACAATGTGGATCCGGTGAGAAATTCTGTCGGAAAGAGTTCGAAAAACTCTCCGAAGACGTTCCCAAGAACTTTTGCGTGCCTCGTAAGATAAAGTCAATCAATTTCTGCCCTTGTTATCTAGGTTGACCTTTCTGAAGCGATATGATAACTTTTTAAGATTCAGATGAAAGATGACTTAATGCAATATAAATTATCATATTAACGGGTTGCATCTATTTTGAGACACCCTGTATGATTTATAAACTCATTTTGTAGATACACACAGTTAAATGTCAAACAGTTCTATTTCTAACAATTCAATTAAGCATAAGTCCACAAAGTTAAATGGTTCCAAGTATTACTATGTATCACTAACAATTCAATTAAACATCAGTCATTTGTTTGGACTCAGTTTAAATGTCAAGCAGTTCTATTTGACCCATAGATAGGGCCCTATCAGATGCTACCGCTCCAGGCCAGAGTGTACTTGGGAGCGATGGAGATGAAAGGTTACTCAGCCTTCCCCCAATGCTACAGCATTACGGGAGCCTCACCATCAGATGGTTTAATGTCGTATCCAGGACACTCGTTGGAGGGTCTTACCCCACTTCAGAGACGCAGGCTAGTTACAAATGGAGGATACAGATTATGATAATGAAACACAAATGTATTTACACTACTGGGTAAAAAAGCGAAGAACATTTTCAATGACGTTAAATGAAATAACTTTAGTTTGGGGTATGCTGATGAATATCGGTAGCGAAATTAAATTATCTGGAATTTTGAAGAATTAATTGGTAAACTCAAACTTTGCTAGTCTGATGGATCAGCAATTAAAATCAAGGATTATTTTTAAGGGATTCTACAAACGGCTACTTGATATGAAATTATACAATATATATTGCAGGCAGACAAAAAACATGGTCTTCTACTAAATAGTAATTGCACAAGACTAAGTAAAAAAAAAAAAATTAGCGACCTTAGCCGAGGGTGACCCAAAGGCTCCCTTTTCAACAGCTATTACACGAGGTGTAGAGGAAGGCGCTACTCCATTCCCTGGATTACTCCACTTTATCCTTGATCCTTACCTTATAATGCTGAATGTTAAGCAAGGCGGCATCAAGTAGCATTTTTTGAGTTTTTGGTATGACTCGAATGGGAGATTGAACCCCGGTCTCCGGGACCATTGGCGAACTCTCTACTCATTATTGTATTTGATATTGAAGATACAGGCAATAATTCTAAAAGATTATGAGATTAATCTAGGAAGTAAACAATTCATATTTTTTCACTAGTAATCGTGAAATTACAAAAATCATTGAACAGAGCAAATCATAATAGTTATTAATTAAACTTTGCTTAAATGTGGCAAACAGGCCTCAGCTTGGTTACTGTACCTGCTGTCGCTTAAGTGATCACCCACCTAAGTATTGAACAAGTTCATAGCTGCTTAACTTCGGTGATCTAGTCGGAACCGATGCTTTCAGCGTGATTTGACGCTAAGTCCGAGCAAATCAGAGTGTGTTCAACATGAGAGTCGCAAATGGATATAAACTATTGTAAAGTAAAGTAAAATTTAGCGACCTTAGTTGAGGGTGACCCGATGGCTCCTTTTTCAATACCTACTACACCGAAATGTAGGGAAGGGCGCTACTCCTTTCCCTGGATTTCTCCACTTTACCCTTAATCCGTACCTTATAATGCTGAGTTTTAAGCAAGGCAGCATCAAATACCATTTTCTGAGTCTTTGGTATGACTCGACCTGGGATTGAACCCCGGTCTCGCAGATCATTTACAAAAACTCTACTCATTAGGCCAATGGCCCGGTTAAACTATTATAGAATTACGAAAACCAGATTAAGATTTACATGGCTGTACTAACCACGTTTCAGGCGTTAATCATAATTTGTTCAGACTATTATTCAAATCCTAAAATTGAATTTGACCATCATTCTGTTGTTGAAATTTAATTTTTTTGCAAAATTTTATTTCAGAGGTGCCAGTGTGAAGCTACTATAAACTAAATACGAAACAAAAGAAACAGATGAAGATTATCACCCTTGGGAGATAGTACAGGAGATTAAAGTTGAAAGCGCCATGGATATGTTTTGCCGAAGTTACTTCATAAGGTATTGATGATAAATATCTACTTAACCTATGTGTGAAAGGTTGGGTTCAACACGGCATTCATTCATCTATATATATATATATATATATATATATATATATATATATATGTGTGTGTGTGTGTGTTCAGAATTATTTAATTGGACTTTTGATGCATTCAAAGAAGAATTTTTCGTACAGTGTTGTGTTAAATAGATAGTTTTATCTATTTTCAGTATATAAGGCGTACTTCTTTAAAAAAAAAAAAAAGAAAGAAATTAACATTTTCCTATATATTAGATATATTATGCATCTTGGCTTTTGGTTCTATAGCTTTTCTCTCTCTCTCACTCTCTCTCTCTCTCTCTCTCTCTCTCTCTCTCGTTTGAATTTCACATTTGAAATTTTTAAATTCTACAAACTTATCATACACATATCATATCTTCATATTTTATTTTTGCATACAGGCCAACGGCTTTGGAGTAACGGTTAAAATGTTAGAATAGTGAATTTGAGCCTCACTGGGGGAATACCACAATTTTTACCTTGTGCCCAACAAAGGTAAGTCAATAGTTATATTTTCCTGCCGAATATCAAAGGTTAGCGAGCCGACTCTCAAACCATTGATAAATTTACCTTCGATGGTTGCCCACTATTTGATCCTTGTGTCATACTATCGTAAAGGTCATATTTACCACCCACTGATGGAGCATAACTTGACATGTTTGTATTTCAATAAGTTTATCTTTCAAGACATCCCGTGAGGATTTCACGCCCCCTTCTTTCTTTCTCTTTCCTCAGTGTGTTCATTCATTCTCTTTCTTTCTCTCTCTCTCTCTCTCCCTCTCTTTTATCTGCTGACATTTTTGTGAAGACAATTTTTTTCAATTCTCAATAAACCTACCCCCTCGCTTGTGTTTCATTCTGCTGCGTTGTGACACACAGCATTTATAAATTTTCACACACGCCGAGAATCTTCGTGGGTCGACACAATCTGAAATAAGCGTTGAAAAAAAATTGGCTCTTCTGGTTTTTGTTTATTTACCGAATTATTCTGAAGGTAAGTGAATATTTAATTATTGATGTCCGATTAAATATGAGAAAAGTTCTTTTTCATCTATTTTGTCTAAGAATTCTTTCTCCGATTTTTTTTCCCCTCGAAGATGGCAAAATTGCAACTGAATACTTTAACGTACTCTTAAAATTCGCCTTATCAGTAGAAAGATCCCTCCTGTTTACTCTGAAAGTTTCGGTTTTATTTGAGACGTTGCATAAGAAACCAGACTTTTTTTTACATTTTAAAGAAATGAAAATCTTGCTTAGCTTTATAATTTACCCAATGGATACGAAGACATTAAATTCCAGCTTGAAAATTGAAAATAACCCAATGAATCTGTTAATCTTTACAATATTTACATATTCTTACGGATTATTTTCAATTTACTCAGCAATGAGTTAAAAAAAATAAGTTATGTTTCTTCTTTACCGTCTTTTAACTAACATTTCGAATCACAGCTGAATAGACTTTGTTTTAAAATGATTGTCGTTGTCTACTCCATTCGTTCTGGGAACGGTGTAATAAAAAGTATCAAGTTATATGACGTGCTGTTTATGTGATATCATTGGATTTATTCAACAAATATATCAAAACTTTCATTTCCTTTACTTTTTTACGTAATGATACAATTTTTATTGTAAAAAAATGATCACAATTTTGTTTTAATACCAGCTGCATTTGAAGCAGGTATACCTAGGCCATGTTATTGTTTGTTTGTGTTGTTTTTTTTTTTTTTGTTTTTTGGTGGGGGTATCATCTCCCTCTTGATTTACCACTTCTCGATCTCTTTGCTCTAATTTTTTTTTTTCGTCTAACCAAATAGTTCTGACGGCAGGATTTTTTTTTCATTAGATACTGAATTTAGCGATTTTTTTTTTCCTTTAAATCTGTTTTTAATAAAATTGGGTAAGCATCAAAATGCTGTGTAAGGAAAATCGGACTGAAAGCAATTGTCAGTGGTCAAGGATTAAAACAAGTATTACTAACTGACTGGATAGGCTATTATTCATAACTACATATTTTTATGTTATTTATCTCTTCGTTATTCATCTTTTAATATTAAAAATAGACCTAGATCGTTAAATGTATCTGTCTTTAATAAGTAGCTAATTCTGTCTTAATTTTGGGAACAATCATTCATTGTTTATACAATAATTCTCATTTTTTCTTTTAAATTCTAAACTCAAATTTTTATACTGAATTTAATAATTAATGAATTGCTTGACTTGAGGATTGACCACAAGACTTCAGGTAACAAGAGAAACATTTTCTTAATCTTTTGTCGACACCAAGATAAACAAGTAGACTCCTCTACGTGTAAATAAAATGTATTGCAATTATTCAAAAATTTTCTTTTGATATCAAAAGAATGGTTAGTATAAAGTTAGTTATAAAAATACTTTTTGCGGACATTTTTTTTAATGTCATTCGATTTCGACACTACTTAAAAAATTTACCATCGTCACAAAAAGAAAAAAAAAATGAACGACCAAAAATGGAAAAAAATTTTTATTCTATATGCGTACAAACTTGTATGCGAAAACCTACCAAGGGTCACCAAGAGAAAAAAATCTGTTTCTTGTCTAGCTTCTATAATTAGTAATTTTCTATACGTAATAAAAATTAAAGAATAGTTTCTATTTTTAAAAAATTCGGGTCATTGGATTTGAGTTTTTCAATTATTAAAACCATTATTTAATGATAACGTTTCGGAGGAGAATCATGATCATAATGAATTTTTAAGTCATTTAAATCAGTTCTTTCCAATACTTTTTATAAATAAAATCTTCCGTTGAGGTTTCAAATATCATTTCATTTGACTTACTTTCTTCAAGATCTTATCTTAAAGAAATGTAAGTATTTTTAGAACTTGAAAGATATTTCATTCAGATTTCTTAGAATTCAAATGAGGAGTTGACTCGCCAAAAAAATATTTTCAGAATTTGTACTGATAAATTTGCTCTTTATAAATAAGTATCGAATATTTCTTAATCAGACATTAAGCAGACTTTTGGCATTTTTTCAATGCAGACTTTTTGTCAAATTGGTTTATATAAATTATTACATCTTGTTTTACTGTGTAAGCAACTTTTCATATGTAAAAATTCCCAACGACTTGACTTTCTCACTCAAACGGTATCCAGTGTCCGCACAGAGCTGATGAATGTATGTTTTTTTTTTGTTTGTTTTTTTTTTGCTAGTCTGCGAACACCTGTGTCAATAGCAGTACCCAGCATATCTTTTATACAAATGTTTCTCCATATTTTTTACTAATCGCACAAAAATTATGACAATGAATTAGGAGAAATTTTCTATCACATGTCTTTTTCAAAGTTAAAAATATAAATATCAAAGAAATCAAAATATTGTACAGCAAAGTTTCAGAACACACACCTGTAGCCATTTTATTTATTCATTTTTTTATTCTTCAGCTTAAAAAATGAACTGAAATATTGAAAGATTTATTGAATTTCGAAATTTGGTGTGTGGATTATACCAGCATTGATCTTATTTTCTAGCAACAGTATGTTCAATATTTGAATGAAGCTTAGACATAATACAATAGGTCTGAATGCAAAATGGTAACACAAATAGAAATGTGATGTTTCGAATGTCTGAAATCCTCTTGGAAAGACGTTGGGTATGAAAAAATCCTAGAATGAAGAATTAAAAGTTTGTATTACTATAGACGAGGCACGCAAGAAAAAAAAATCCCTGAGGTAGGGTACAGTGATCATAACGCGTAAAAAGACAATCAATGTATATTCTGACATTTCCCAGAGATTCTCTTCAAATAACTTGACGTACTTCCAATGCTATACAGATTTTAAGATTCAAGGAATTGCTTTACTTTATTCTAGGCGTATTCAGAAACGCGAACCTACAAAAAGCGACTTTAAAATAATTTTTTAAAATTCCACCCAAAATCTGCAATTTTTTTGGTACTTAGTATTCGCCAATGGTTCGGGAGACCGAGTTTCAATCCTAGATCGAGTCATATCAAAGATTAAAAAAATGGTACTTGATGCCGCCTTACTTGGCATTATAAGGTAAGGATCAAGGGTAAAGTGGGGCAATCCAGGGGATGGAGTAGCGCCTTCGGGACGTACTTGACTACGGTTGCCAACTTTACTTAATTTGTACTTAATAAAAGACAAGGTTACTTTTTTTTTAAAATAATTTTTTACATGAAACTTACGAGGCAACTTTTTTGTCATAATCTCCCTCTCTCTCTCTCTCTCACACACACGCACACAATTAATTTACTTACTTTGGGTTAATCAACGATTGGTTGGGTTTTATGGCATATCAACCATTGTTGGTTATTTAATACCAAATCCTCTTTATACATAAATATATTTAATATTTATGAGTTGTAAACATATTTAAACGAGCCTGAGCTCATTTTTTTTTGTACACAGTGAAATAGTTTCAAGCAAGTATTGCTGTTTAACACTAATTTGACTCATAGATAGGACCCTATCAGGAGCTACTATGGGTGAAAGTGGACCTGTGGGCAATAGCAATGAAGGGGTACTCCACATTCCCCAAAGCCTCACCATCAGATTGTATAGTGTCATATCCAGGACACACGTTGCAGGGGGGAGTCTTACTCCTCTGCAGAGATACAGTAGGTGTATTCTACAGCCCTAGCCGACTGGGCTGTTAATCAACGAAGATATTGGGGGTGTCCTCGTGGTGTAATGGTTAAAGCGACGGACTGCGGAATCGTAGTAAGCGAGTTCGTACTCCAGTCGCGCTATTACGTCCACTTTAGGACAAATACCCTTGGGAAAGGTATGACCCCCCTTATCCTCCCAGCTATGGGTTAAATAGTACCACTATTCTAGGAGAATAGCTTTGGCATTAAATAACCTGCAAAGGTTGATATGCCATTAAACAAAGAAACCAAACCAACGAAGGTATGACTGAATCATTTTTATACTTTTTTAAAGGATAATTTCATCAAAAATATATTATCTTTTTATGTAAGAATTAAGAAAGTGTTGTCACGGACATCTTACATTTTAGTTTGCGTTCTTTAGTTTTAATGGCACATCAACCTATTCCTTAGAGCCTATTCCTCATCGAAGAATAGTGGTACTATTTCACCCCATAACTAAGGGGGGTTCATACCAAGGGTATTAGTCTGAAAGTGCAACTGGAGTTTGAATTCACTTATTACCGTGTCGCAGTCCATCACATTAACCAATACGCCACGGGGACTCGCCCTTACTTTTTGGTTATTTAAAACTATCATGGATTGAAAGTATAATATTGCCCGTCTAAGTAACATTTTTTTAATCTATTAATTTTTAGGGATGCAGTCAGAAAAAAATAATATATACACATTAATTTTTTGTTTAGAGATTTTTATAAAATTGACAACCGTAGATTAAATTCTTCCAGGGAAATCCCCAAGGCGATGTGGCTAACGCACCGAACTGCTGCTTCGAAGTAGGAAGTTCGATATCCGGTCGCGCTATTACTTTCATTTTTGGACTAATACAATGAGGAAAGGCATACCTCCCCCCAGCTTTGGATTAAATAGTACCACTACTGTTCTTCTATAAGGATGGCTCTGGCACTAAACAACCCACGAAGGTTGATATGTCATTAAACAAAACCAAACTTAAATTCTTCCATTTACTTTAACACACTGGAATTTTATTTAGTTCAAATATCGAAATATTTATTTTTGGAAGATTTCCAATCACAATTTAAACTGTCTTGTTTGTTGATATCCATCATGGCGTAATCGAAGTCAATTTACATGACAAAAATTGGTATGAAATATTAAAACAGTTTGAAACCTATTTTTAATAGGTATTTACCCAACCCTAATAGCTGGAAGTAAATCACTCTGATAAAGACACATCTTTCAGTTCTAGGAGATTGAAAGCGACCCAGGCAGTCATCCGTTTGTGAAGTTCCGCCCCTCTAACTGTATCAACTTGGTGAGGGGGATCTGTATTTAAACTCTTCAATAAGCGGGTTAACAATGGGATAAAAACCCATTCGCTTTTCCCACCAACTTTGAAACCAACTTCTATAAAAATAAAATAAAATAAAAACTGGGAATGACAATACAAACGGAAAGATAATTGGTGAACTCGATTTGCCATGACATTTTATGCAGGAAAACTAGGTCAAACGATGACGTCATGATCTGCCAACAACACTTCAGCTCTTGATAAAAAAAATGGAGTCTTTTGCTTGAACTAAATAATCTCAATTACACACTAAATTAGCATCTCTATTCTTTCAAGTATCGCTAAAAGAATTGACCTTGTGTCACACCTCGCTCTTGTGGAAGTGTTAGCTAAATATACACGATCGTAACTAGACTTTCCACGAGTGAGAATCGAACTCATTTCAGTCGTAACCATCTACACGATTAAACCAGCTCTGATTTTGGATATATTGTTCAAAAACCCTTACTGTATTGACTGCAAAGGAGTAAAACTTATTCAAAAGGAGTTACCCAGGATATGACACGAAACTACGTCTGGTTGTGAGACTCCATTTTCTGGATCTCTGAGGAGTGAGGTTACCTTTCATTCTCATTGCTCTCCGGTCTACTCTGACTCAGGAAGTGTAGCTGTTAGGATCCCGTGTATAGGTCAAATGGATCTGTTGGAAAATTATAAGTATTTCATAGGAATACTTTATACCTTTATAATTGTGTGCAAAAATTATTATCAAATGGGAATAGTTACTCGAAACTACATACTTGTGTATGTAATCATAGTTGTGCATAAGTCATTAATATTAGGAAAACTTGAGACCATATAAGCAGGAATAGTTACTTGAAATCATGTCATCATCATGTCGTGCCACAGGCACCGATATCCCTGACCCTCTCTCGCCACTTTTCTCTATCATTCATCGCCTCTGGTAGGTCTTAAGGACCACATCCCGTATCCTCACATAGCAGCTGAATGTATGTTCGAGCTGGTCATTCTGCTTTTGCCCGGTCATATGTGGGGGTCCATAGGAGTACATCACTTATGAGCTCGTCCCTGCTTCTCCAGCAGTGACCTGCATGTCTGGTTCGTCTAACTTGGATAGTTTTCGCGATGGGAGGCAGGTGGCCGTATAGTTGGTGCCTTGTGGGGTGTTGCCGCCAGGACTTGTTCAATATTGCTCGCAACATTCTTGTGTAATTGTCGTTTAGCTTCTTCTCCAGCCGTTTAGTTAGCGTCCAAGTGGTGCATCCATACAGCTGTATCGATACGACCGCTGCCTGAAGAAACTGCGTTTCATTTTATCGGTCAGGTCTGATTTCCATATGATCGATAACCTATCGATAGCTGTCCATGCCTTCGTTAGCGGCGTGTCGATGTCCTTTTCGTTTGATGAGACGCTGCTTCCAAGATAAATCATGTAATTGTGCAAATTATGTGAATTTAGAATAGTTAGTCGAGGCTATGAATTATAATGCTTACAAAAGATAATCATTAGTTACTTGAAACCATATAATTGCTTGCGGAAAACAACTGACTTCGGCATTAGATAATCCAACAAGAGTTGTCATGCTATAAAACGAATCAACCAGGGTAAGGTGACTTTATAGATATTTACCATTTTGATATGAAAATGGTACAAGGCTATAGCAGTATGGGTATTCACTGAGGATCGAAACCTAAACTCTTGAATTAGTTTGCAAAATTATCTTATTTACTACCATGTAACAATGTATTTGCAAAGTATTTCTTTGGTCGTCGTCATATCGCGCCGGCATTACGGATCTCCTTGACCCTCACTTGCCACCCGTCTCTATCGTCTATTGCTCCCTGTAGGTCTTCAAGGCTATATCCAGTATCGACACAGTGCAATTGTATATAGGTCCTAGCGGGTCGTCCTGCCTTTTCTCGTCCATGTGAAGGGGTCCATTGGAGTACATCGCTAATGAGTTCGTCCTTACTTCTCCAGCAGTGTCCCGCATACATGATTCGTCTAATTTGGATAGTTTACGTGATGCGTGGTAGGTAGCCGTACAGCTGCTGTTTTATAGGGTGCTGCCCCCAGGACTTGTTCAATATTGCTCTCAGCATTCTTGTGTAATTGATATCAAGCCTTTTCTTTCAAACCAAGACTAGTTGATACTTTTTGAAAAACCGTATCAGGTGACGGACTGTGGGTATATAGTTGTGATCCTGAAAATAAGTCTCAGCTATTTGTTGGTTGGGTTTTATGGCATATCAACCTTTGCGGGTTATTTAACGCCAAATCCATTTTATGCAAATCATCAGTTTAGTATGAGTGCTCGGTTTAATCGTCAAAAACATTTCTATTTCAAGCGATTCAGTTCAGTACAAGTATAGATTTTGTTTGCACGCAGTTAAATGTCAAAACAGTTCTATATTAAACAACTCAGTTTCGTGTAAATACAGTTTCAATGTCAAAAACAGTTCCATTTCAAACAATTCAGTTTAGCATAAGCACGCACTTTAAATGTAAGTACAGTTTAATTGTGAAAAACATTTCTATTTCAAGTTATTCAGTTTAGTCAAATAGTTCTAATTAAAACAATTCAGTTTAGCATAAGTATGCAGTTAGTTCTATTTAACCTATAGATAGGGGTCCTATCAGGTGCTACCATTCCGGGCCAAGGTAAACCTGAGAGCAATGGCAATGAAGAGGTGCTCCACATTCCCCAAAGCTCCAGCATCACTGGAACCTCACCATCAGATTGTTTATTGTCATATTCAGGACATTTATTAGGGGTTGCCCCTCTGCAGAGGCGCAGTCAGTATTTTCTACAGCCACAGCCGACTGGGCAAGCTATTTGTTGGGATTTGTTTCTTTGTTTTAATTTGATATCAACTTTTATGGGTTATTCAATGCCAAAGCCATCCTTGTAGAAAAAACAGTAACCCTACTATTTGACCCATAGCTAGTGGGGAGTTTATAAGGGGGTTGATACTTCCCCCCAGGGTATTAATCTGAAAGTGAAAGGAGGTGCCCGTGGTGTAATTGTTATCGTCGTAGGAAATGAACACGGCGACACGAGTTCAAATCCTGGACGAAACTCATTGCATTTCACATAGCACTAATACCCTTGGGAAAGGTATGACTCCCATTATTCTCCCTCCAGCTGTGGGTAAATAGTAGGGCAGACTATGTTCTTCAGCCTTGGTTAGGCAACTAGTCTAGGAGAAGAAAAACTCTGAATTCAAACCTGTTAAACTCCGCTTAAAAATTGACCTTGTGTCATATCCTGCCCGAGCGGAGGGGTTGGTAAATAGGATTAATCTGAAAGTGAACGAAATAACGCGACTGAATGTCGAACTCGTTTACTACGATGTTGCAATCTCGTACGTTAGCCACTACGTCACGGGGACTCACCCTCACTGACCCACATTTAAGGCCTTCTACCAAAGAAAAGACGGATTAAATGTGCTTTAATCAAAGAGGCGACATCTCCACACTAAATGGTAGTTCTCTGAAACTAGTGGACAAGTTCACTTACCTATGAAGCAGTGTTAGATCAACCGAGACAGACATCAACGCGCGACTAGCAAAGGCATGAACAGCCATCGATAGGCTATCAGGCAGATGGAAGTTTTCTCTAACTCCTGTCGTCGTATCTATTTCCTACGACGGAAACCATTACACCACAAACTCCTACGTTGGTTTGCTATGTAAGTTCGTGTCTAGTCATCAAAACGTTTGAGAACAACTGTTCTTGATAAAAAACAACTTCTATTTGATTTCATCATCATCATCATGTCGCGATGGTAGCACGGGAAAACAAAACTTTCAACAAATTATCTGTCATGCCCGATTTTTTTAATCGTATTAGGGTTAATGTGTTTATCTCACAAGCCAGTGATACATTCATTCTTCGTGGCCCCAGAAATAAAATATTTTTTCAAACCTTTTTTTTTTTTTTCTGCGCGACAAATATTTACCTGAATCTCAATTAAAATGTCTGTTCAAATTCGTAAAAGGTCAACTTTTAGATTTCGTGTCCGGATTTCCTGATGCAGACGAACAGACAGACAAAAAAACGAACGGGAGGTAATGACGGATAAAGACCATTTATCCTTTATTACTGGATTTTTTCTTCTCCAAATACGCGTTGGATTACGGTGTACATCACGAACTTTTTATATTTTCAATTTTTTTGTTTTATTTTTATCTCCGTGTATCAAGAACGCCTATAAAATTCTTGATACTAATTTGAATTTTGTTTTCGATTCATTATGAAAATTTTGAAGTTAGTGTCTAAGTAAATACAAGCAGATTTATCCACTCTCACCGGATTTGTTTTTCTAAAACATCCATGTGTGTGTCACGTTCATACGTGTCTTAAATTATCGCTGGTCAAAGTCCCTTACTTTATCTCTGCGGAATAGCAGTTATTTGAATGGCCCGCCAAAAACTTCAATCTTTTATTTTGGTTGGATTGGGTTTTATGGCATTTCAAACATTTTAGGTTATTTAATAGCTAATCCTCTTATATAAGTAAAGTTGGCGACCGTAGTCGAGGGCAACCCAAAGGCTCCCTTTTCAATAGCTTCAACACCGAGTTATAGAGGAGGGCACAACTCTTTTCCCTGGATTGCTCCACTTAACCCTTGAAACGTACCTTATAATGTTGTATATATATATATATATATATATATATAATTTGTAAACACATTTTGTTGATAACATTTTTAAACGAGTCTGAACTCTTTTACTTTGCACACAGTTAAACAGTTTCAAATATCTCTAACACGAATAATTCTATTTACTACAGGTGGGGAAGTGGTTTCAAGCATTGCTATGTATCACTAAAAATTCAATTAAACATTAGTCATTTGTTTACACACAGTTAAATGATCAAACAATTATATTTCTAACAATTCGATTTAACATGTCATTTGTTTGCACCCAATTTAAATGGTTAAACAGTTCTATTTGACCCATAGATAGGATCCTATCAGGTGCTACCACTCCAAGCTTGACTGGACCAAGGAGTAATAGCAATGAATAGCTACTCTGCATTCCACGACTTCGCTATCAGATGGTTTAATGTCATATCTAGGACACTCTTGGGGGGTGTTTACCTCTCTACAGAGATGCAGTCGGCGTATTCTACAGCCCCAGCCGACTGGACTGTCAATCTTTTATGGATAAGATCTTTTTTTTCCTAAAAGAAAAAAAGTCACCTATTCCCAATTTCTTAGATTCTTATGCGTCTGGTCTTCCGTAGTGAAAATGGTTGAAACATCTTCAATGTAAAATTACTTTGAATGTTCGTAGCAATGCGGCCTGCCTAATGTGAGCCATGTCTCATGCAGCCTGATTCTCGAAAAATATTGCCCATGCCTTTAACAAGGAGAATTTTTTAAATTTATTCTTACAGTCTCTGAATTGTTGTATCCTCGCAATCCTCAATGCAGATTAATCTTCTTCCTCCTCCTTTTCTTGTTACATTGTCTGTGTCATCATTCGGATATAAGGTCTTACGCATCTTCATCAATTTCCTTGTTTGTTTGGGGTTTTTTTTGTCCTTTTTAACAAGGGTCCTGAGTATTCTAGAAGGGAGGCCTCCTGAGTATTCATTCCTTTGATTGGATTTTTGCTGCAGATTTTGGTTTCGAAAAGTTCTTCTGAGGTATTCATTTCTTGAAGTTAAAGAGTTTAAATCCAGAAAAGTTGGATATAAATTCAAAATATCACATGACAAAGACTTGCCCAGTCGGCTGAGGCTGTAGAATACACCGACTGCACCTCTGCAGAGGGATAAAACCCCTCGTCGACGAGTTTCCTGGATATAACACTAAACAATCTGATGGTGAGGTTCCAATGATGCTGGAGCTTTGTGGAATGGGGAGTACCCCTTCATTGTCATCGCTTGCAGGTCTACTCTTGCCCTGAGTGGTAGCACCTGATAGGGTCCTATCTATGGGTCAGATAGAACTAAACTGTATTACTTGAAATAGAACTGTTTTGATATTTAAATTGTGTACTTATGGTTAACTGAACTGTTTGAAATGTAACTGTTTTGACCTTTAACTGTGTGTAAACAAAATCTATACTTATACTAAACTGAATTGTTTGAATTAGAACTGTTTGACTAAACTTAATAGCTTGAAATAGAAATGTTTTTGACAATTAAACTGTGCACTCATGATAAACTGAATAGTTTGAAATAAAACCGATTACCTGTATAAAAATGGATTTGGCATAAAATAACCCACAAAGGTTGATATGCCATAAAACAACCAACCAACCAACAAAGAAGTTTCCCATTTTATTGAAGTCTTTTATGAATTTATATAAAAAAATCTTAACTACTCTCAAATTAGACTAATTATCTAATCAAAAACAGTAATAGTGTAAAAAAAAAAACAAGATTAAATTGGATGATTTCAGAAATTAGCAAGAAAAATTATTTAAGAGGGCATTTTAGCGACCTATCGGATGAATTTCTTAACAGAATTTGATATGTAAATAGATATTGATAGTGTATAGGTTCTATACAAAGATTTTTTTTTCTAACCTTTATGAGAAAAGGGAAAAAATAAGAGTTGCCCAAGGAGGCATAATAAATATTAATTTTATTTAGATATCATTAGGACTTTTTTTTCATTGCTCTCTCTCTCTCTCTCTTCATATTCATGCTGATTTATTACTTTTAAAGATTTTCTAACCCTTTGAAAAATAGACGAAAAGCATTAACGTAGAGAAATTATTTCTCTCCTTGTATTTTAAATGTTTTATAATGAAAGTGATAACCGTAACTAAATATCCCCGTTCGTCCAAGTTAGTATGATTAATGATTCAGCTCAAATGTGATGGAATTCTGGAATGTTATCATGGATAATCATATGAAAAGAAAACTGATTCGAAATCTGTCCTTCTCCTGAACGGTCAGTCTAATATTTTAAAATGCAGCTTTTCTATTCACCCAAACGTTCCGCTACGGGCAGCATGCCACACTTGGTTAATGAAGAGTTTTCTTCTAAACTGGTTGTCTTACCAGGGTTAGTGAACCCAATCTGTTTTGCTGTTTTACCCATAGCTGGTGGTGAGGAAAAAAGATAGATTCATGCTCTGTCCAAAAGGCATTAGAACAAACTCAGACGGTATCAACTTCGTTCAGGATTTGAAATCGAGACGTCATTTTTAAAAACAAATTTTTATAAAAAATGCATATCTGTGCTAAAAGTGTGGTTCATGGTTTATGCTGTCAAAATATTTCTCAAAGTCAAAATCTGAATCGTGAGAAAATTGTAAATAACTTTTAAAATACATTTGTCAAGAGATTTTTCTTTGTCGCAAAAACTAATCTGAAAATCTAAACAGACGAGCAGCAGCTCGTGACATGTGTATTCAACATGTGACGTGTGTGTGTGTGTGTGTGTGTTCATTTTTTTTTTTTTTTTTTTTTATCTTTCAACCATTTTCACCAAAGTTCATTTCTTCCGCAAATACAGTTGTCAGTACCTCCTTCCTTCCTTTTTTTTCTCCGGCACTCATGTCTTTTAAAAATTCTTGTAATATTTTTATAACAAATTCAAAGAACTCTACTTCTGTCATTTCCTAAAAGTCTGCTGATAATAACTTTAAAACATTGAAGGTTGGTGGAATGTAATAAATAGTTCTTGTAATTAAAATTGAAAAGGAGGTAAAATGCTTATTTATTTTCTTCTTTGAATTTTGTAATGTCCTTTCCTTTCGTTATAAAAATGTCATCCGAAGTGACAAAAATGTGAAAAATAATGGTGGAAATAGTTACCAAAAAGTTTGCAAACAGCTTAAATGATTGTATAACTTTGATTACAGACCGACGCCTATAATTCGGTTTGTTAAACTGCAAAAATAAGACTTTTTCAATCACTGCGTACGAATATCACGCAAGAATTGTTATAAATTTTAAGGCTTTTAATAAAACTCGTAACACATTAAAAATCGCTCCTGAGAGATTTGTTAGCACATTAAAAAGGTCGAGTTGTAGATATTTCTTATCCATATCTGGACTTGGGCCTTGGGTAAGGTTGTATATCCGACAAACGCTAGTATATGTTTCAAGTGTCTCTTTTCCATGTTACTGCTGTTGTCCAAGCATCGATACAGTTCGGTCAGTATGCACCGTCCCAAATGTTGCCAAAACCAAGTTAACGTCGGTACGAATGAGAAACTACGATTCCTCGTTTTAAATTATTTTTCTCCTAAGCTGTTTACTTACCAGGGTTAAACAGCCCAGCCTACTCTAAAATGATCTAACTTAAATTGAAAATTGATTTATTCTCTAACCTGCAGCTTTATAAGTGTGGATCTTCATTTGCGATCATCCTGATCATAATAACTTCTCAAGGGAGATAACTATTAAATGGTAGATTCACTATAATTCTTTTTATTTATTCATTTACATTTTTTTTCATATGATTTGACTTTACATCGAACTTAATAGCTACTGAAGGAATATCTTTAAATGAGTACATTTAAACCAAGGAAACTTATGATACACACGGAAAGTGTGACGTGGTCCACAAAAAGGTTACTAAATTTATTTTTAAAAAAGCAAACGCGTTGTAAAACAAAATAGATACTCCATTTGATAAAGTAAAATGTGTATCAATTTATATACATAAGCCATTTAGTCGATGGAAGCAGCAAAGTCACCCAATCAACACCTGATCTAATATCTTTAGACTTACACGTTATACATTGTAACCCTCTATATTAAATTGCAACGAAATTTGAATTCTGTCATACTGAATATTCATGAATAGTTGTCAATTTCATCTTCATTATGATCGGAATCTTCCGATCTTGATACTGACCATTTTTTCCCGTTTTCCAAAAATCTAGTTACTTTTGAAACTATAAGTAGGTTATGACCAAAGATTTTTTTGTGTCCCCCCACCAATGATAAAAAAAACAACCCAAACTCTTTATAGAAGGGAGTACCTGTGGCGTAGTGGTTAATGTGCTGTACTGTGACATCGTTGCAAGCGATTTCGAACTCCAGGCATGCTATTACGTTCATTTTTAGACTAATACCCTTGAGAAAAATATGAACCTCATCATTCCCTCAGCTATGGGTTAAATAGTACCACTACTTTTCTTCTACATGGATGACTTTGGCATTAAATAACCCACGAGGGTTGATATGCCATTTAAAACAAAGCCAATCAAACCAATTACGTTTTAATCAATTTTCATTGAATTTATATCATTAAAAAGAAAAATCTGATATGAAAATAATTTTCTTGTATTAAAGGGATTTTTTGATTTTGAATTGTTTCCATTCATTACATCGAATATTTTCAATTTTAAGAATTTTAATAAAGATCAGATTTTAGGATATTATTTTTTTTTATTTGTGAGATACATTTTCATTCTTTTCTTTTCATTGTTTGTTTTTTTAAAGTTTGGTGAACATGTACATCCCAACACGGAAACCAAATTCTGGAGCATCTGAGTTTCTTTAAATAGCAGGGCCTTCACTCATTTATAAAGCAGCACTGACCAATCAGCAAACTTGCCATGCGGACTTGGGAGAGAATACATCATGTCACATAAGTTTTTTTTGGGGGGGGGTCCATCTAATCGGGTCTCAACGAGACAAATTGAAATATTCTTTGCCGGGAGTCAATTTGAGTTCATCACTCTGCCATAAAATTCGGTTACACTAAGACCTGAAAATAGAACTCGACCTTTCAGAGTTAACGCACTGTTTTGCAGGACATTCAAGCTGGAGTTACAACACAGCATCACAAAACTCTTTTAAAACGACTATCAACTTGTTTATACCATACATTTTTATATGGTGTATAAAGAATTTGGTTTCAATGAATATCCACTTTGCCTTTGTTTTAACTACCCCCTGTCTTTCGGTGAATTACAGCTCGAAAGGGAAAAGAGTTGGTCTTTTGCTTGCCACACATGCACACTAAATTGGTACGCCTGAAAATAATGTCAGCATCAACATTTGTAACTCCAAGGCCACTCGCATATCTGTTAACCACTACACGTATGACGGATCCATCATTATATCAAGAGGCTCCACTTATGTTACTGATACATGAGTAGTATATTTACACATTTGTTAAAAACACTTAACAACAACAAAAGAACAGGAAGAAATCTCTGCAGCATAATGGCTAAAGTGTTGGACTGCGGCCCGAAGTCAGTGAGTTTGAACTCCGGACAAACTCTGACAAATACCCTTTGGAAAGATATGTACACCCCTTATCCTTGGGGTTAAATAGTACCACTACTGTTCTACAAGGATGACTAAAGCACGAAATAATCCTTGTTGGCTGATATGCTATTTAACAAAGAAATCAAACCAAAAGAACAGGTGCATCGTGTTAAACGACATAAATTTATGTTAATAACAACTTTGTCAGTTAAGAAATGTTTACAACTTTACACATTGTATTGTCTTGTGTCTCATACGTGATAGGCATTCCCAAGTACTTGACGTCTTAGTCGATTGCCGTTACAATGGGCCAGCTATGATTGTAAATAAACAATATTTGATCAACACACGGGATTTGTAATAATTGTGTATATTCATAGCATTAAAGTCATGATTGATTTTAATGGCATATCAATCTGTCACTTTATGTTTAGAGGTTTGGAAATAACGTTCATTTGTTGAATATTGACCGGAAGAACCCTTTTGACATGCTGCGTAAATTGCGTGGTGACATAACAGGAAATAGACCTGTTCCTAAATTAAACATAACGCAGGTGTTTTCTCAGCGGAAGTGCCGCGAAAGTTGCATGGGTGGCATACTAGACTGAAGGCGTGTCCACGCGCAACGTGTAGGCGAAGGATTGCGATATCTCCAGGGAAATTATATAAACCAGAGAACATTTCGACCCCAATAGAGAGATGACATGAGAGAACGAAGAACTGCAGAAGAGCTATTAGAAGTTACGCTGCTCTGGGCCCTGGCCTTGCGCTAGACTGCCCAGAGTTGAGGGATAGAGAAAAACCAGAGGAGACGAGATAATTTATTGCCATGAGATGGTCCTGTACGAAAGTCGAGAAGCAAGTAGAAATTAAGATGATTCGGTGCCTTGAGGTGGCATTGTACCATTCTCGTGAAAATAGAACGAAGAAGAAGCGGTTCACAGAAGATTCGTATTTTGCCCTGTGTGTACATCTCAGCCGTCTTCGACTCTCTCTTTCACGCTACCATTTCGTAATAAAAGGAAAGGAAGAGAGGCAAATTATATTTTTATACATTAGCGTTGTTGTTCTTCCCAGTATACAGCACATTGTACGTTCATATTTACATTTTTTATGTTGCTTAAGAATTTACTTTTTGCAGACGCTCCTCTCGAATACGAACGATTTTTAAAACAGATCTATTTGACACATAGGGAGCCCTAACAAGTACTACTTGTTGACTTTGGAGTAATGGCAATGGAGTACTCTAAAGTTTCCAGGTTTAAGTAATGATGACATTGAAAAATATTTTTAAATAATTTTGGCTTTTTGCCCTTCCTATACTGACAGAGAAAAAAGAAGAGACACATGTTACATAGCCATTATATGGCTTCGTGAAACGTACATAGTGTTCATAATATATATACATAGAACATAGGAATCTCGAAACTTACGACTTCTTAGTTCAGATACGAAACTTTTTATTACCTTTGAGTTTAAAGGTTCTTCGACATAAGGAGAGAGATGCACATTCTTTCTATTCTGGGTTTTCCATCTGCCCATCCCCATCTCGTGCGGCACCCGTAGCGCGCAAATTCGTCTGGCCTCACCGAGCTCCGAAAGTCGACCCTTCTCGTTCGGTATCCAGTCTCAACTCAACTGACTTTTTCAAATATCCCCAAATCCTCCGCGCGCTTCCGGTGCGTGACGTCATTCGCACTCCCTAACCCCGTTTCCCATCTCGGGTTTCTATTGTGACATCTCTGAGTGACACGTTTGCTCCGTGCGCACGCGCGAACACCTGCGTTAATGTTACACCTAAGTAACCCATGCACTGAGCCGAAAGGTTCTCAGCCTAACTAAACCCAAGGGCATAAAACGAAATCCCTCGGCCATTATATTACACACATACTGTTTTTTATTGCTGCTAATGCAACTCCTTTTCTATAATATCGAATTCTCAAAGTTGAATATATTGGTTCAATAAGTTTATAAGAAGAAGAAAAAACTGCAAAATATATTAACGCCTCTCTGCTCCCTGAAACACGTGCCTCTAAAATGTCTCGGGAATCCGTCTATTCATGACAAATATTTATCGGCCAAGTGTAAATATTAGTGAAAGGAGATTCTACCGAGATTTTTTTTTTTTTTTTTTTTTTAGATTCTAAAATAAAATCTGGGTCGATAAACGTGTGTGTGCACGCGAGAGCAAGTGGACAAACAATGTTGTAAAGATGTATGTGCAGCTGATAGAAACGAAGTATCTATTAGCCAGTCGCGTGGAGTCAATGCGTGGGCTATAAGTTTTATCGGGGTCACAAAAAGAAGAATGTTTCGCTTGACTGTATCTTTATCTCTATAAAGAACATGTGAGTGTGTGCGTGTGTAAAAGAGAGGCACTGTCGAGTGGTTTCTTTTTATCATTCAAGATCTGAGCACAAAGAGATTTTAAAATTCCTGCACTGGTGAAAAGTGTACATAGTCGGTAATTCTCCAAATTTTGTATCAACATCCTTATGAGGATAAATTCACGGCCACATTTATTCAGAGTTGCAATTACATAAAGATTTTTTTCGGAGATTCAGAGTATGACTCTGCATCTGATAGTGAGATTCTAGTTCAGGAGATCTCGGAAGTGTGAAGAACCCACTTCATTGCTTTACCCCCAAGTCCGCTATAACCCAATGTGGTAGTCTCTGTTAGGGTCCCATCAAGTGTCCAAATAGATCTGTTTAAAAATTACTTGTATTTGAGAGGAGTGTGTGCAAAAAATCTTTACAAATAACACCCACAAACGTGAACGAATAATGAACGCGATTCCCTAACCTCTTTGCATAAGATAAACTCTTATGGGTGTACATGCAGTTAAAATCAATCCACCAATCGGTCATTCAGATCTCGAAATCATAATGCGTATATATTGATAATATGCAAATTAATAATTATGGCTGCTTCAAGGTTATATAGCAACAAAATATGTCGACCCAGTCGACTGGGGCTTTAAAATACTCCAATTGCATCTCTACTGAGAGTTAACCCCCACGCCCAACGAGTGTCCTGTTTTGACATTAAACAATGAGATGCTTAGGCTTCAGTAATGCTTTGGGGAATGCGGAGTACCCCTTTATTGCCATTGCTCTCAGTTCTATTTTAGTCAGGAGTGGAGGCACCCGAGAGGGTCTTATCTATGGGTCAAATAGAACTGTTTGACATTTAAACTGTGTACAAACAAATGGCATGCTAAATTAACTTATTTGAAATAGAACTGCTTGATCATTTAACTGTGTGTAAACAAATGACTGATGTTTAATAGAATTGTTAATGATTCTTAGCAATACTTGGAACCAATACTTATGTTAACAAATCATTTATACCTAATATGTATGTATAAAGAGGATTTGGTATTAAAAAAAACTACAATGGTTAATATGCCATAAAACTAAACCAGTTAAAATGTGTGTCTTGGGGGAACCTTTTTCTTTATATTTTTTAATGCATGCTCAAATATGATAACCCTATCCTGATTGCGTTTTAACTCTTACAACCACACCTCCAACATTGTATTTTGTAGATAATGTCACTACGAAAGTTCTCACTTTTTGTTTCTCTACTAACTGGGGAAAAAAGGTTTTCGAAACACCAACTGTAATAACCACTTTTTTAAACGTCAGTTTATCAACTATTTGATTCTTTTCTTTCCTTCTTTTCTGTTTTTTTTTTCCTCGTTTGCAAACCATACCTAATATTTGTGTCGGTCTGGTACTGTACTTCCTACTGATTGTTCCTTGTTGACTATTTAACGATAGTTCGAATGGCCGAATCACATCCACGATGTGACCAGCTGTCGTGGATTCATAACCAAACAAAAAAAAAACAAAAAAACAATCAAATGTACACATAAATTTACGTGACTTGAGCACGTGACCTTGCTTTCGTTGTTCCCCAACTTAACCCTAGTATTTACTTTCATGGGAGTTAACCCTTTTGCAGACAGAACAAACGAATTATTTTCGGAAAATTTACAAAATAGTGGGTATGTACATCATCATCATGTCGCGCCGCCAGCGCGGATATCCTTGACCCTCTCTCGCCATTTCTCCCTATCATTCATCGCCTCCGGCAGGTCTTCAGGGTTACATCCTGTGTCCTCACATAGTTGCTGTATGTATGTTCGTGCTGGTCGTCCCACTCTTGCACATCCATATGTGGGGGTCCACAGGAGTACATCGCTTATGAGCTCGTCCTTGCTTCTCCAGCAGTGACCTGCGTGTCTGGTTCGTCGAACTTGTATAGTTTTCGTGATGGGGGGCAAGTGTCCGTATACTTGGAGTCTCGTGGGGTGTTGTCGCCAGGACTTGTTTAATACTGCTCTCAACATTCTTGTGTAATTTCCGTCCAGCCTCCTCGCCAGCCGCTTCGTAAGCGTCCATGTGGTGCATCCATATAGCAGTATCGACACAACCGCTGCCTGGAAGAAACTGCGTTTCATTTTATCAGTTAGGTCCAACTTCCATATGATCGAGAGCCTATCGATAGCTGTCCATGCCTTCGTCAGTCGTGTGTCGATGTCTTTTTCGGTTGATGAGACGCTACTTCCTAGGTAGGTGAATTTGTCGACTAGTTTCAGAGAGGCTCCGTCTAGTGTGGCAATGTTGCCCGTTTGGTTGTAACACATATATTCAGTTTTGTTTGCATTGACATGGAGGCCAATGCCAGCTGCGGCTCGTTCCAGACTATGCAGTAGTGTCTCTGCTTGATTAGGCGTATTCGCTAGTATCGCCAAGTCATCAGCGTAGTCGGCGTCCGTGATTGTTTTTGCGGGGTACCTTTTGCTTCTTCTCTTAGTCAGCTCGAAGCCATTTTCTCTGATTTTGTCGATCGAAGTCCTAAGCACATAGTCTAGACAGATGATAAAGAGGTACGGGGCTAGTGTGTCTCCTTGTAGTACTCCTGCAACAATGTCGAAGTATTCTGTGTCTCCATCTGGTGAACGTACTTGTACAAACGAGTTTATAAATCATATAAAAACGATAATTTGATCAGCAATAGTGTGTCATTGTACAATAGCATAAAAGCAATAAAACACTCACTTTTAATTATATTTTACGAAACATTTGCACAATCCTACACCACAGTGGGATCTCGTAACGAAGTTTCTATTCATTTACAATGAATTGATCAACGAGTGACCAGTGGGAAAATGCCTTACATTGAGCTATTAATAACGATGAAAATATCGCTGAGTACCACTGATAACAAAAATATCGCTCTGCCTGAAAACAGGTTAAGTTATTCTATTGGATAAATCGAACAACAAATTTATATTTGGATGACTTAACCTGACATCCACTCAAGACGAAAATTCAATGTCTTACTTCCAGTATTGGAGAGTATTTACTTATCTTTAAATTTCAAGGAAAACTTATCTCTTGTAAAATTTGTTTATGGTGTCGTTCTTACGAATTTGTAACTTGCTTCTACTAATTTTAATCCACGGAATGAAACCAACCGAAGTTAATTTTTCAACAATTCTCCCTAACGACCCACATACTTCTTCCATCGGTGTAGAGGCACAGAAGATTGAGAAGGGTTAATCGAACGTTAGGGTTAAGAGAGTTAATCAAGAACCAAAGCGAAAACAAGGTTTAAACAGAATATAAAAATGGCTCTCATGTGAGACATAAATCATTGGAGTTAATAAAAGTGTGGACGCTTATTTGCGTGAAATAATAAACAGAAGTTGACGGTCAACAGACTTTGGCATGCATAGTGTATTGAAAGCAACCGGGGGTTGTATAACTCTTTTCCTGGTAAGTGTATTTGGGAAAGGCAAGTATTGAGATTTGATAATTTCTAAACAGAGAATTCTTGAAGTGATGTCACCGGTAGCACAGAGAGAGAGACCGGACGCGGGTTACGTGCTTCGTCAATCATACTGAGGCATTTTAACTGTCTCTGGCAGGGACTTCGTAATTTTCGATCCTGGGAATCCCAAGGTAAATGAAAATATTTTTTTGCCAGAGGTTTTTTATGTTTTGGCCGGGCGAAAAGCATCTGGTTTACTTTGAACTAAGTCCCCCTTTTTGCTGAGAATTTTGATAAATGTAATATCAATTGTCTGAGGTACTGACCGCCTTTTGCCTACGTACGCAGACATTACATTTGTCATTGAGACAACCATAACAGCCCTAAGAGAAGGGATCAGAATTGATTACTGCAAGAAAAGGTCCCTCATGTACTCTCTTGTTGGGTATTGGTATTAAGTAAAGTCTGAAGGGGATTGGAGTAAAAGGGGGTGCTGAATAAACTCCGATCACTACTAAAAGGGGTTGAGACTGAAATCGCTTAAATCAGCAAAAGGCAGACTTAATTACTGGCTAATTAAAACTGATGAAGTTACTTGAGAAACAAAATAGCCCTAAATCTCTCAGACCCCTTACCGCACGATTACGGATTTTTATACAGGCTGAGACTTTTGCAGTCTTGAGGGAGATCTTTGCTGTTGCAGCTAGAAGTCACGTCATATTAAGAAGATACCTGGACCGACCCTGACAGAACCACATCTTAATTCTTTTCGGACCATAGACATATTTACGGTATAAGCGCCAACCTAACATCACTTTAGCAGCAGGACGAACGGGTTTCTTTTCAAGATTGTAATTCCATTTCTATATAAAACTTTTGTTAATGTTGTAACCCGTCTTGTCTTTGTATTGAAAACTGATGTCCCCGATTTCACCCTTTTGATTACGAATCGCAGTCCAAACGTTTGGATTGACAGAGTCCCTGCCTGAGATCAGAAAACGTGACTGGTAGGGGTTCGATTGCAGATTGAATTATCGACTAGGAGCGACGTCTCTTGGAGGATATTCCAATCAGCCGTTTCTGGTCAGTAGCAGAGCTATCTGGAAGACTGTGAGGACACGTTTGGAGGCATCGGGGCATAAGGTGTGAGGATAGAGTTGTTACATTTAGTGTTGTGGCCAAGATTGTTATATTTG
The DNA here is from genome assembly GCA_963585895.1 of Sepioteuthis lessoniana. NCBI lineage: Eukaryota > Metazoa > Mollusca > Cephalopoda > Myopsida > Loliginidae > Sepioteuthis > Sepioteuthis lessoniana. Next base: position 52,912 of record CAUZXS010003364.1, read on the forward strand.
GTGCCGTGTGACTAAGAACGTATCGGTATACTTATCATTTTTCAAACAAGTTATCGACTGCAAATATGATGTTATCACATGAAGTTTTCAGCTTACCAATGTACTGTTTTTAAAACCTTTTTTTATTTTTATTTATTTTTTTTTTATAGAAAAGATAACAAACCTGTGTATGGTCAACCACTAACAAACACTTTAATCTGATGAAAATAAAATTCTAATTTATTACTTGATATTAGGGCGTGTCAGAAATACACTGACTGATCATGATTTTTGAGACTTTTATATCCGGAAAAATCCGAATGCTATAGCAACTTTAAATAAGTGTATTTACTCTGAATATTTCATTTTATCTTTAAGGCCGTTTTGCTAAACGTGACTTAAATACTGTTTTAACAAGACAGATTCTTATCTAACACCACTGATATAAATATTTACTTTATTACTGTCTGCATATATACGTATACAGAGAGAAAGATTGAAATTGCAACACTGAATACATTTGAATTTACTTAAGATTAAGCGTACATGTAACAGTTTTTGTTTGTTATTTAATGGCATATCAACCTTCTCGGGTTATTTAATGCCAAATCCATCCTTTTAGACGGACAGTGATGGTACTGTCTAATCCATCGATGAGAGGATAAGGGGGATCATACCTTTCCCAAGGGTACTTCTCCGAAAGTGAACCTAATAGCGCGACTGGAGCTCGAACTGGCGTACTACGATTCCGCAGTCCAGCACTTTAACCATTACACCACCCCATGTAACAGTTTGGAGTTTTCCGCGGCATATACACTTGAAAAACTAGACTTATAGGATTAAAACTTCGTCGAAAACAAGGAATGATTCGAAATCTTTCTCGATAAATAAACGGAACATAAATTCTACACAATATTTCTAATAAGTCAAATGACGTAATTTAAAACAACAAAAGCTGATTCATTACTTAAATGGACAACTTTTTCTTGTTAAACAAATTTTCCCTAGGTTTTTGTGTTTTGCTCATCCACCGTTGATTAACATCACTAATATCATCCGTCATAATCCTGATGATGGTTTATTAGAACCGAAACACTCTAGTGTCGACTTTGCTTCTCAATAAATCCCTCTTTCTACTTGGATTACCTTATTAATTTTTCTTTATATATTGTCGGATTACACTTCATTATTTACTTCCATTGTTAAACAGTGTTGGGAGAAAAAAGACGTAAAAATTAATTTGGCGGTGTTTATATATCGGTTTTCAAGTTTTATTTCTCTTTAGTAATGCGGTTTTATTTTCCATTTGAGTATTTTCATTTTTCAATCCATTAAGAGCCCACGAGATCTTTACGAGTGCTCCTCATAACCTTTTTTTCGATGATCTATTAACATTATCATTACTTTCACCCGTGGACAGTGGAGTACTCCTTCATTACCATTACTCCTAGATTAAAACCATTTTTGTCAGCACGGTTAGATATTGTTTTTTCTCGTACACTTTAATAAGAGTATTGAAGTCCTCTTTTCATCACTATTGACCAGTTAGAGCAAAAAAACAGTCTACCAATTCAGCTCTATGAAATCAACCATCGCAGGCTAAACTCTACAAAAAAAAAATTGACAGATGACTGGCAAAAAGCAAACAGCGACTTAGGAAGTCTCCGGGGAAAAATGGTATAACCACAGGTCTGAAGAATTGTACCAAGATCAGCGTATATCGAGCTGTCGTACTGACCATGCCAGTACGGCGTCGAATAGTGGGTTACCTACTGTTACCACCTACAACTCCTAAGGCGCTCCAACCAGCAGTTCCTGCGTTCTATCTTAACATGCATTGGAATGAAATGGTCATCAACAAGGAATTCTTTGAACTGGCAGTGGTAAGCAACATAGAGGCTGGTGAATATGGGACTTAGTCCAATCGGCTGAGGCCGTAGAATACACCGACTACATCTCTGCAGAGGAGTAAGACACCTACTCCTAACGATTATCCTGTCTATGACACTAAACTGCATCTGATGGTGAAGCTCCAATCTTACAGCTCTGGGGAATGTGGGATACCCCTTCATTGCCATTATTCCCAGGTCCACTCTGGGCAGAGTGGTAGTACCTGTTAGGATCCCATCTATAAGTCAAATTTAATCATTTATAATACTTGAAACATTTAACTATGTGCAAACAAATGTTTAACGGTAAATAGAATCATGAGTACTTCATGGCAATACTTGAAACCTTTTTCACCGAGAATATGTGGCTACATTAGACGGGGCATGTCTCCGAAATGGAAGATCATTGTCTGCACAAGATTGTGCTGCTCGGAGAGCTGTCCTCTGGCTGTCTTTACATAAGTATAGTTTTTGTTTACACAGTTCTATTTCAAACAATTCAATTTAGCACAAGTACACAATTTAGGTTCCTATCTATGGGTCAAGTAGAACAATCAGGCGCCACCACTTTGAAACAGAGTGGACCTGGGAGCGATGACAATGAATGGGTACTCCACATTCCCCAAAGCTCCTGCATTACTGGTACTTCACCTTCAGATTGTTTAGTGTCATATCTAGGATACTCATTGGAGGGGGTCTTACTCTTCTGCAGAAAAGCAGTCGGCGTATTTTACAGCCCCAGCCGACTTGGCAAAATCCTCGAAAGTTGGTTTGGTGTTTAATCGTTTGTATAATGCTGTATGTGAGAAGGAAATTGGTTTGCAACAATTAATAAAGTTTTTTTTTAATATATATTTTGTATCTTAGTGGCATTTGGTATGTAAACCTAAAGAGAAAAATTTTGAGCGCAACTCCATTCTCCATTTCACCTAATAATGCAACGTTAGCTATGAAACATTTTTCCTCGATGTATTATTAGATTCTATGAGTTATAATATACCTATCTTAAAGAAGAAAAAAATAAAAGCAATAACTTGTCTTTCTAATTATAATCATGAATACCTACAAAGATACAAAATAAGTGTCATGAAAAGAAACACGATTAATTGAATCAAACTAATTTCTTCCTCACATGAATAATTCTACAAAGAACTAAATAACATCAAACAAACGCTAATTAATAACAGCTTTCCTAACTATAATGTAGATGAGCAAATAAAAATAACCTTTCAAACTTTTAGTAAAAAATAACAAAGATTTAAGGAACATCAAACGAACCCTAATTAATAACGTGCCTTGCAGGCTAGGGCTTTTGAATACACCGACTGTACCTTTGCAGAGGGAGTAAGACACCTCTCCTCCGAGTCTTCTGAGGATGACACTAAACAATTTGATGGTGAGGCCTCGGTCCTGAAACTTTAGGGAATATCGAGTACCCATAATAACCATAACTCCCAGGTCCACTCTGACACGGAGTAGTAGTATAGTAGTATCTGTTTGAGTCCCATGGGTCAAATAGAACTGTTTGATAATTTAACTGTGAACAAACAAATCACTGATGTTAAATTAAATTCTTGGTATTCCACGGCAATTCTTGAAACTAATTAACTGTGTACAAATAAAACTATTGGTGTTGGATACCAATACTTGAAGCCACTTAATGGGGTGCAATCAAATTATTTTTAATCGAAGATTATTTGTGTTAGACGGGAATGCTTGAAACCGTTTGTGTGATTTAGATTTATTTTATCATTTACTATACCTGAAATCATTGAACTGTGTCCAAAGGATTGACGTTAAATTAATATTAAATAAAATTATTAGTATTACATTACAAAAACTGAACCCATTTAACTGCAGGTAAAAAAAACAGCTACAAACTATTCCTTTATATATATATATATATATATATATATAGTTTCTCTATAAATCCCCACTTTCTATTTGGATTATTTGTCAATTTTTCTTCACGAATTGTCGGATTACTATCCATTATTTTCTTCCATATATATATTTGTATACATATACATCTTCAGCATCACAACAATAAAGACGCAAGAAGGAAGACACAGGAAGGAACAACGCAAGAAGACTTCTTTACAAAAATATTCACCTCTCACTTTATTGCAAGGGTTCGAAAGGGTTGTTTAAGGGTTGCATGTGAGAGGATGCTGGAGACTGAACATAAACTTCATATTTTGACCCCACTGTTATGACCGTCACGTTGTGTCTTTATTGTTCTCCTGATGTTGGGGTCTACTCCATCGGGGCTTTCCGAGGGCCCCCTCGGTCTGGTGTGGCCTTCCCTACCACATCTCGTCTCTAACCCTCTGGGAGTCTGCTGGCAACTGCATCGGGGGTTTTCCGAGTGCCCCCTCGGTCGGGTGTGGCCTTCTCTACCACTTCTGGTCTCTACTGTCTGGAATTCGACTGGCAACTGCTTTGGCACCCCAAACTCAACTGAGTTAAATAATAACTCAACGCCCACACGATCGCCTACTGGATCTTTGAAATCGAATGTTTAATCGTCATCAAGCGGAAATAACTGTCATGCAGTTCAGAGGTTACTCTCTTCCGGTGCATGACTGTAATGGCACAATGGGACCTTCACCTTATCCCATATCATAAGCCTTAATCCGCCCACGCGATCTCTTTCGATTACTGGCCGTTGGAATGTGTCACTTCCTTCTGGTGTATTACCTTGGAATAGTATTTTTGGGCCGGGTCGAAGGTCAAAATATAACATATGTATGTATGTATGTATGTATGTATGTATGTATAAGCATGTTAAGTTGAAGACTGTGGAGTGTTATCTTTTTAAGATCTTCAAGTGAAGACGTTAAAGTTTTCCTGTTATTTTTCTTATGTCTGGGTCAAAGTGGTGAAGAAAGTGATCCATACTAGCTTTAGACCATTTCGCTGGTCATCCTCAGGGTTTGTGTAAGGTTGTTTGTTGCTGAGACTTTTTATATTTGAAATGTGTGTTTTGTTGGGGGGGGGGGGTTGCGTTCTGTTTGGAGGTGTAGTAGGGTTAATTTGATATGTTAATACCTGTGTTGAATGCTATCTTATTTATTGTAGATTTTTAAAAAAAATTTATAGTTATTGGTTCGAGGATTTTTTAAGCAATAAACATAACCTCACAGACTTTTGTCAAAAATAACTTGAATAAAAATTCATATAAAAATTTAAAAATATATATCATTAACCTATTTTATTGTCACCAAATGCATTCCTTCGCTTAGCGCAGTCTAGAATATGTTGACTGCATCTCCTACTGAAGGTTAAGACCCCACCTCCAAAGGAATAGCCTGTTTATGACACTAAATAGCACCTTATAGTAAGGCTCCAGTTCCAGGCCTCGGGGTGGCGTACCCTTTTCATTGCCATCATTTTCAAGTTTACTATAATCAAGAGTGGTAGTACTTGTTAGGATCAAATTATTAGTATTCAGATGAGAATACTTGAAACCATAAAACCCTGAGCAAATTATTTGTATTAGATAAAAATATTTGATACTATATAATTGTATGCAAACAAATGATTATTATAAACTAATTTTTTTCCAAGTGCGACTGGAAAAATAAAAAGGATTGCATTGGAATGTTAATAAAACATTTACAAATAAATAACATTTTGGCATTAGATAACCCAGAGGGGGTTAAAATTCCTTAAAACCAAACTAAATGCATCCAAATTATAAAACAGGATGAAACAGCTATTAAAATATTATCCGGGATAAATATAATCACTCACTCATAATCACAAATGTTTAAGAATTTTTCTTATCATCTACAATAGAAAATTTTTCCCAATCGGCTGGGGCTGTAGAATACACCAACAGCACCTCTGAAGAGGGGTAAGACTGTCCCCCATGACTATCCTAGATATGACACTAAACAATCTGATGGTGAGGTTCCAGTGATGTTGGGGCTTTGGGGAATGCGGAGCACCCCTTCATTGCCATTGCTCCCAGGTCCACTCTGGCCCGGCGTGGTAGCACCTAATAGGGCCCTATCTATAGGTTAAATAGAACTAACTGCATACTTATGCTAAACTAAATTGCTTGACTAAACTGAATAGCTTGAAATAGAAATGTTTTTGACAATTAAACTGTATTTACATTTAAACTGCGGGCTTATGCTAAACTGAATTGTTTGAAATGAAACTGTTTTTAACACTGAAAATGTACTTACACTAAACTGAATTGTTCAATATAGAACTGTTTCGACATTTAACTGTGAGTAAACAAAATCTGTACTTATACGAAACTGAATTAGCTGAATTAGAACTGCTTGACTAAACTGAATAGCTTGAAATAAAAATGTTTTTTTTACAATTAAATTGTACTAACATTTAAACTGGGTACTTATGCTAAACTGAATTGTTTGAAAAACAACTATTTTCATAAAAGTGGATTTGGCGTTGAATAACCAACAAAGGTTGCCATAAAACCCAAACAAACTAAATCATAGAAAATTTTTAAAAAACAGTTAACCTCATAATTGCTAATAACAGTGGATCCCAATAAATCCCTTCATGTAAAATGGATGTTGTTTACGAATTTACGAGTCCATTGGGAGATTGTATCTCCAGACCTTCAATAATAAAAAAAAAAGGTATTCTTACATTGTTCCTACACCCACCACTCTCTCCCATAGACTAAAATGTCACATAATCCTGTCGGCGAGGCTTAGAATATGCCGACTGCACTCTCAACATAAAGACTCCACTTCCCCTAAAAAAGAGGTGTCTTGAGTATTACACAAATAATTCTTAAACTTTCCAATTTGACCCATAGATGGAACCCTACCAAGTACTACTATCCCGGGTCAGAGTGGACCTGGGAGTAATCCTATTTACCAATCCGCTCGGGTAGGATATGACACAAGGTCAATTTTTAAGCGGAGTTTAACAGGTTTGAATTCAAAGTTTTCCTTCTCCTAGACTAGTTGCCTCACCAAGGCTGAAGAAATCAGTCTGTCCTACTATTTACCCATAGCTGGAGGGAGAATGATTGGATTCATACCTTTCCCAAGGGTATTAGTGCTATGTGAAATGCAATCAGCCTCGTCCAGGATTTGAACTCGTGTCGCCGTGTTCATTTCCTACGACGATAACCATTACACCACGGGCACCTCCAAGGACCTGGGACTAATGGCAGTGTAGGGGTACTCTACACTCTCCCAGAACTAGAGCCTAACCATCAGATGCAGTTTTGTCATTCTCAGGAAAACCCTTTTTTTTGGGGGGGATCTTACCACTCTGCGGGGATAACATATTCTAAGTTCCACAATTAGCATGAGAGAGTAGAAGTTATAATTTGGGGGAGAATAAAGGCAGGCATACCAAAGGTATCTGCTATAAAAAAAATCTTATTTACTTAGCTTAATTTGGCACTAGGCTGTACAAGTGGGGCACCCGATGAGAAGAAGAAAGTTTATTAATGTATGTACCTAGTAATCTACAAGAGAATGCTGTTATTGTATCGTGTAGTGTATAGCTATAACCTATAAGTTTTTACGCTTATCAATTTTTAATAAGCACTACTTAGATTTCATCGGACTCACCTACTGCAGTGAACCGTTACTTTAGGACAGGTGGACACTGTCTCTGTGTGTGTGTACGCATTCATGCAGAACAAGGTAAACATATTGTGGGCTGCCTTGTAATATCTTTATAATCAATTCCAGAGGCCGGTGATAAAAAGGTTTCGAATACTAATTTTTCTTTTTAGACAGGTAGGTCCTCCTCATTTAGATTTTTGGTGTAACACAGTCTTCCTCCAACCGCTTCCAATTTTTTGAGCCGCGCCCCAAACCAGGTTTCGTACTTAGCAAGTAGGTAAGTGCACGTGCCAGAATAAACTATAGCCCGGACCTTGGGTAGACAAAGAAGAAGAAAGAAAAAACATAACCGCCGCCACCCACAAAAAAAAAATTTTAGGGTCGGGTGAGAAAGTCATCAGAGCATAATTTAAAAGCAGGTGCAAACAGCTGCCTACTAGTTGTTTGGAATAATGTCACTACCTGTTTGAATATGTGCGGAACGAAAGGATCTGCAATCAAACAGAGTGGAGGAAGTCACTGTGGCGTAGTGGCTAATGTGCTGGACTGTGACATCGTAGTCAGCGAGTTCGAACTCCAGTCACGCTAATACGTTCACTTTCGGATTAATACCTTTAGAAAAGGTCTCAACCTCCTTATCTCCACCTCCTTATCTCCCCAGCTATGGGTTAAATAGTACCACTGCTGTCCTTCGACAGGGACTGCTTTGGTATTGAATAACCTTGTAAGGTTGATGTGCCATAAAAGAAACCATGCCAAACAGAAATCTCTCGGGGGATCTAAACAGAAACAGAAAAAAGGTATTAGATGGGATCACAGAAAAACTTTCAGCAAATATGACTAAAGATGACATCCAATATCTAATTAAAACAAAATATAAAAATGTAATTTTTAATTATTCCATGTCTCTAAGGAAAATTCTCTGATTTAAAAAGCAATGTAACAAACAACTATATCTTTTCCTGCTTTTTCGAGACTGGGAAATCAATAATTTATCTGGAGCAGGTGATCCTTTACCCACGTGACACCTCCTCATTGCACTAAGAAGTAGATTAAAGGCACGTCTGCTGTAATGATGAGGAAACTGGCCTGTTTTTTTTGTTTTTTTAATACTCTGTTATTTAGACGTATACAACCAAACACATTAAGAAATGACGGTCATTTTGATTTTATGGAAAAACAAATCAATCTCAGCAAATTAAAAAGTCAGACTTTCAAATCCTGACTCTCAAGTTAGATTCTCCCCATTGAAAGATTGACGCAGCCATATTTTCCTTTCAACCATTTTGACCCTAAAGCAAGTTGATCTGTCTTCCTTTCCACAGTGTAGGTCTTTATTAAGCTCAGCTAAGTCAGTACAAAGTCATTAGTTTGGTGTGCACAGTGAAGTCGAACTCGGCAGCTTGTTAGCCATTGTTACTCGGCAATCCAATCTCCCTCGTTCTTGATTCAAAACACTCTGAGTATTGAAGAGGTTAGAGGTTAAAGTAGATGCAATGAGTTCGCTACTCACCGAGTACTTCACCAAGATTTACCTCATCAGATCAATCAAGGTCTGTCATGAAAATATTCAGCCAATCTGACTCTCTCGAGAACCTATTACCCGGCCTTGATATAACGTTGCAAGTATTCAGGGGGAACTTTTAGCATTAACAGTCACTCTTCCGTGGAGTTGCTCAGTTGGTAATGAGAGGCTCTAATTTGATAAATAGATATATCAGGATTTTCTTGCATTATAACAGTTGGAAATACTTTAATACAGCAACTTTCGGTGGTGTGGGAGAAAGGAAAATGAACCAATAATCCCAGTTGTGTTTGAACACAAACTTTGAACCCGATAAGAATACACCAGGTTTCTTTTTGTTGTCCACTGTCATTATCGCTACTCCGCGACTAGTACGTTTAGCTTTAACCAATTTCTGTTCGAACAAAAGATTTCTGATAATGGGAGAAACTTTCGACAATACAACACTGATACATGGGTATTAAAAAGAATGACCGGTTTTAAACAGTGATTTTTTTTTTTTTTTTTTTTTCGTAATAATTTTCGACACTGAATATGAGTTTGAAAATCTGGATCAAAGTAATTGTCATCGATTTTGAATTAAGACGAGACTTGCTACCTGAATAGAATTCATATGAAATTAAATTTATTGTCAAGAAAAGAAAGCTAATTTACCTGTGCTAAAGAAAATCCTGTATCTTAAAAAAGGATCATGATTTGTTTAAGACGGAGAAAAGACGCAACCTGTGCTTGAAAAACGTTGGCGAGTAGATATCACGTGTTTATATATTCAAAAAAAGAAAAACTGTCTTTATGTTTGAAACTAACAACTGTCAACATTTCAATGTTCTTTGTCAAATGTACTTCCGCATTTCAAAAAAAGAAAAAAAATCTTAATTTCTAATCTGAAAAGTTGTTGGCCTTTAGGAAGCTTAACATTTTATTTTTTTGTTTGTCTTGTACCCTTCATCTGTGCAAAACAAAATTTTTCGATTTTTTCTTGGTCTTTATTCTTCCTTTTTTGTCCTTTTTTGTGTATGTGGTTGTTTTGTTTTTGTTTTGTTTTCTTGCTTTTTTATTTTATTTTCTCTTTTCTTTCTCGTTCTCTTTTCTTTTTCTTTTTCCGTTTTTTTCATGAATATTTATCAAAGCGTATGAAGCGTTACAAAATTGTAGATCTCTATCACAGTCGTTTATAAAATAGAAACAAAATAAAATAACAAAATCAGGACAATAAATGGTAGGGGAAATACGCCACCAATCAAATGTACAATACAAAAAGTATCGTGTGTGTGTGTGTGTGTGTGTGTATAGTTTGCTATTTTCATAAAGAGTACTCAATATCAGTAATAGAGCATACCTAAGTTATGATAGCGTGGGCACGGTCAACAGCGCTTAGTGACTGTCATTTTCTCGCCTATGCGATCATCAGACCAAAATTGGTGGTAATCGCAGAGGCAAGAACTTAAGTTACCAAGCGCCGTTAACTCTGTGTATACGCACTCATTACACACACACACACACACACACACACATACATACATACATACATATATATATATATATATATATATATATATATATATATATATATATAGTCCTTCTTTCAAAATCACGATTAAGATACTTACGGGAGAATGGTTTTCGACTCACTTTTCTGTCAATCAGATTCCCCTGTCAACAACCAGATTTTTACCGACTGAGACCACAGAGGTGAATGCATGCATTTTCCATTGGTGTTAGATTGGTTTCGTTTTAATGGCATATCAACCTTAGCTGGTTATTGATAGCCAAAACCGTTCTTGTAGAAGAGCAGTAAATTTACTGTTTAACCCATTGGTCGGGGATAAGGGAATGCAGACCTTTCCCTAGGGTATTCGCCCAAAAAGAACGTAATAGCACAACTGGAGTTCGAACTCATTAGCCACGACACAACGAAGATTCCCTCGTGGCGTTAGTGTGAAGTGAACATAAACCTCTTCAACAAAAAATCGAACTTGACTCGCTAATTTCTTTCTATGTGTCGGCAATTGTTACGCTATTTTAATATATTTTGGTTTTCTTTGCGTAGATATGTTGGTATTTACGAATTTTTGATTTGTTCGCAACTGGACCATGGTGAATTAGGCAGCTGAGAAAAAATGGTGAATAGGGCAAACGAGAAAGAAAGAAAAAACAACAGAAAGATCGTTGTGCAAAATCTTTGAGTATTGAAGAACTGTTCGTTAATGTTCGAACCCCGGTAAAAACCCGAATCTCAGCCGCTGATTTTTCAATATAGGCAAGTCCTCCATGCTTACAAAAAAAGGTGCAACACAATCTTCCCTTTTTTTTTTTTTTTTTTCTTTCAACCCCTTTCTCCTTGTTACATTCTATTCCATGAAAATAAGTGAGTGGACAAGGGCAAAGAACTTCTTTTGAGAGAGGTTTTGATTCCCGCAAACGGGTTGCTTTTCTAAGATTTGTTTAATAAAGGCCCAAGTGGCGATTAAAATAATTGAGTACTTACCGACCGATTACAATCGACAGCAAAGCTCTGATTAATTGATGTTAACGGTATGTCAGCCTATCCAGGGTTATTTTATACCTAACGGTTACGGGACTGCCTTTTCTGTACGTGCCTATTTAGATTTTTTTGTGTAGTTCCATTCTTCTTTTTTTCTGCACACTGTCCCATCAAATACGAATGATTTAAAATAGATCTCTTTGACCGATTCATGGGAATCTAACTGGTACTACCTCTTTGGGTTTGGTTTTATGGCATATCAACCATTGTTGGTTATTTAAAGCCAAATCCTTTTTTGACATATATCAAATATATGATTTTTAAACACATTTTGTAGATAACATTTTTAAACAAGTCAGAGCTCATTATTTTGCACACGGTTAAATGGTTTCACTTAATTTCAAACCATTCAGTTTAGCATAAGTTAGTTTTTGTTTACACACCTTTTAGTAATTTATTTGAATACATTTTTTTTGTTTATTCACAGTTAAATGTAAAAACAGTTCTATTCTAAACAATTCAGTTTAGCTTAAGTACAGTTTTTTGTTTACACTCAGTCAAATGTAAAAACTGTTCTTTTTCAACTGTTTCAAACTATTCGGTTTACCATAAGTACATAGTTCTTTGTTTGTACACAGTTAATTATAAAAAAAAGAAACAATTCTATTTGACCCATAGATAGGAACACATCAGTTACTTGCACTCCGGGCTAGAGTGGACCCGGGAGCGATGGCAATGAAGGGGTACTCCGCATTCCCCAAAGCTCTAGGATTACTGAATCCTCACTATCAGATTGTTTAGTGTCATATCCGAGACACTCGTTGAAGGAGTCTTTCCCCTCTGCAAAGATGCAGTCGGTGTATTCTGCAGCCCCAGCCGACTGGGCCAACCACTCCAGGTCAGAGTGGATCTTAGAGTAATGCAGGAGTACTCCACACTCCCCAGATCTCCAAAACTAGACCCTCACCATCAGATGCGGTTTAGGGTCATACCTAGGTTATCCCATTTGAAGGAGGTATTACCCCTCCACCGGAGATAGTCACCATATTCTAAGCCTCCTCGACAGACTGATAGAAAGCTCTCAAAACAATTTTATATATTTTCCCTCTTCAAAAGAATTTATGCTGAATTCTTTGTCGTTTTAATTATGGATGATTGAAACCCGTAGAAATTCCATCCACTTTTACCAGATGCATTTGAAAAATAACAAAAGATATACGAAATGTTTTGAAATGTTATTTACACGTGTTTCTATGGGGATGAGAGAGAGAGAGAAGGAACTTGTTTCCAGTGATTAGCCTACATATCTCATAAGTCATTGACATGTGGTTTATTAACTGTTTGAATACTGTCACGTTGGTCTGGTGATGAACAGAAAAGGAACATCCTGGAATAGTCAGGTGTATTTTTTTAGTGGACTATGACAAATCGTTAGTTTGAAATTTGCTATGATTAAAGGTGTTGGAGGTAGGGCGGTGTTTTGGTGCTAATCAGAAAAAAAACACTGCACTTTGCCGGTTGCCTTCCTACTTTTCCGTCTCCTCCAACTTTGAACACCGACATCCATGTCTCTCGGTCCCTCTCGCACCTGCAGGACTGATAAAGTCTATCAAATATCCTTGTTTGGAATTTGTCGTTTAACAGGTACAACTTGTTATCGGTCGGTGTTGACAGATATATGCACTCGGAAAAAGACGAATAACCTCTCCTTCATACCCTGGTTTAATAGCATAGGGTACAAAATCTTCAGGTCTATCTTCTCGTAAGAGGTCAATGATACCCACTTATACCGAATAAAAACAGCTGGTCTCAAACGAGTGCAAAGAAATTTTTCACAATCACATTAGTAATTTGAAAATAATTCGGATTTTGTCCTGGTTAATCCCCCCCCTCTCTCTCTCTCTCTCTCTCTCTCTCTCTCTTATATAATTTCTTCGGGTTGATTTTTTTTTTTTATTTCGGTTGTCTTTTTTAATTCAGATTTTTATAAATTTAAAACTAAATTTCTGTAAAAACGAAAGTGAAAAAAAATAAGCTATACTCCAAGCATGACGGCTACAAATGGAGCCCAAAACTAGCTCGTCTAGGCAGGCGTGGTTGGGAGTAGGTCATGTGACCAAATATTAAACTTTTCTAAATAATCAAATCAAAAGCTCCAGGGATCTATTAATATCATTTATCGTGATTTATCAACTCGGTGCAAGTTTTTCACTTACTAAAACGTCTACCCAGATCGTTTTTGCACCCGTTTACATCCCCCATCAAGAGGGTCAGCGTACATGTGAATGACAAGCCATCAACTAGAGCTAATCACAGATATCTTTTAAAAATTACATTAAAGGTTGTTGTTACTGGAAATAAACCCGCCGACCAGAGTTCAAATCCTAAACTAGGATGTTTCCATTTTACATAGCGCCAATACCATGGGGAAAGGCAACTATTCCTGCTTCCCCCAGATATTGGTAAATCGTTGGGTAGACTTGGCTCTTTAACCCTGGACTGGCAACCGGTGTAGGAGAATGTTTAGCGTGTTGCTCGGTGTACATTTTCTTTTTTTAAGTAGAGGAATTATATTGTGAATTGAATTACCACGACCAGAAAATTGGGCGAACACTTGCGCGTGACATACAGAAACACTGGACAGCTGTTTCGACCTTATTAGGTCTCATCAGCAGTGTGTACCGTGATCTCCCCCACTGGAGATCGAACCAGTGACCAGAGAATGTAGAATCTGTGTGTGTGCGTGCGTGCGTGCACATCTATATCCTTGCCCTTGAGGTTATAATAATTACGCGGATGCGTATTTCCAATCCTCCTAGGAAGAAGTGGCCCTGGAGGGGACCGTGTCCTCTGTAAAGAGTACAGATGTAACTTGCACGACGCATTCAGGCAATTGGCCGCGCAATTACCATGACTAGTTGATTTGGCATCAATTATGTGCGATGTGAACTGGTGGCTCAGTGGTAAAGTTTCGTTTCTGCATTCTGTGGTTGCTGGTTCGATCTCCAGTGGGAGAGATCACGGTATACACTGCTGATGAGGCCTAAGGTCGAGACAGCTGTCCAGTATTTCCAAACGTCGCGCGCAAATGTTCGCCCGATTTTCTGGTCATAGTAATTCAATTCACAACACGTTGCTTAGTGTGGAGGTTTTGGGTAAATACACATATAAAGAAATGATATACAAAAAGAGTGACTGAAGGTATGTGGAAGGGTCATTTATTATAGGCACTTGTTTGTAAAGTTTGTGAGAGACTTGCATTTTTGAGAAGAATTTTTTAGTTGTCGATTGTATTAAGTCATCAAGCATACATGTGAATTTGAAAGTAAGTTTAAGACACTTCTACTATTTTGTAATGTTGTGTTCAATGCACTACGAGTCTCACTGAAGATGAATATCTCTTCTTCAATCACCCTGTCCACTGAGGCTGTAGAACACGCCAACAGCACCTCTACAGACGGGTAGGATCCTCCCACAACCAATATCCTGGATATTGCAGTAAATTGCAGGTCCAATCTGACCGGAGTGGCATTTGCTATTAGGGTCCCATCTATGGATCAAATAAAACTATTTACTATACTGGAAACCATTTAAATATGTGCAAACAAATGATAAATACTAAATTGAAATATAAGTATTAGATAGCAATACTTAAAACTGTGTACAAACGAATAAATAATATTTAACAGAATAATTGCTGTTAAGTGGCAAAGCTTAAAACTATTTAATGTCCAGGGTATGACATTAAACTGTATCTGATGGTGAGGCTCCAATCTTGGCGTTTGGGGAATGTGGAGAACCTCATCATTACCATTACTCTCCGGTCCACTCTGACTCGGAGAGGCAGTAACCGTTTGGTTCCATCAATGGGTTAAATAGAACTGTTCAATTTTTTACAAGGGATTATTATTTTGAGAAAAAAAAGGATTTATATTGAATAGAATTATTAGTGTTAAATAGCAATACTTGATACCATTTAATTATGTGTAAACAAAGGCTTAATATTATCAACTGTGTGCACACGATTAATATCAAATTAAATAGGAATACTTGATACATAGAATTACTAATGTTAGTATTAAATAGCAATACTTGAATCCATTTAATTATGCACAAACAAATGAGCTTTGACTTGTTAAATACTACTGTTATCTACAAACTCTTCACTTCCAAATTGTGTGTATGAAAACAGGAATTTGGCATTAAATAACCCACAAGAGTTAATATGCCATGAAACACAACTAAACCAAACCAAACCAAACCCAGCTTTAAGAGAGAAGACAGATCCTTGCCACTAAACGATTCTGCGAAATCCATATACAAGAGAATGAGGTCTTTGCGCATTTTTTTTTTCTTTTATAAAAGACTTGCTATTGTGTCACAATCTGACGGTCATAAATTGAGATACTTTACCAGATAGGGGAGATAATCCCGAAAGCTTTTTCATACAAGAAAATATTTGACTTGCCGAACATTTCAAACGCCAATATGCGAACCAATTTAATGAACAAGGTAATAACAAAATATCTGTAACAATTTTAATCAACACGTTACATTAAATTAGCATGTTCTCTTATAAAGATTAATTTTGTATTTTTTTTTTTATAAAGACATACTCGATGGCGTTAAAACTCCTCCATTTTATCCAATGTTCTTAAGTCTGGCGCTTCTTTTATACAACCTTTTTTGATGCGGCATCGCATTGAATAACTTTGAAGACATTGAAAGTGACAGTCACGACTTTAAACGGTTAATTTCTAATTCGTTTGTATCTCGCCATAGTTCAATTGGTAGTTCAGAGAATTATATTAAGAAACGAATCTAATTCGTTTGCTGAAGAGAAAATTAGTCGTCAACGCAACCGTAGGCCACAATTTACGATCCAATCACGCAGAAAGCACCGGCTTCCCTCAGATCATCAAAGTTAAGCAACGATGAGTATGCTCTGTTCCAGCAGGTACGATAAGCAATCCGAGCCCTGTGTGCCAGACTAAGCAACCCAAGGCCTGTGCGTCATACTAAGCAACCCACGGCCTGTGTGTCAGACAAAGAAATAAGAGTAATTAATATCTATTCATAATTGTTTCAGAGCTAATCGCTCTTTTGAGCGAAGTTGGTCAATCTATTCATGGAACTGTAACATTAAAAACATTTGTTACAAATGAATGAGAATACTTTGCTTTACCAAAAAGGTGAGTACAAGAGAACGGTTAGCACAATACCATCTTCTAACAAGGAAAGGTCTCTCAGTATTCAAAACCCCTGGGTTTAAACCCTACTTCTGACGTCGTTGGGAAACGCAAAACTCTCAACCAATAAAGGAGACTGAAAATATCGAGTGTAGCGAGCAACTGTTATCAATGCCAAATGGTTGTTTTTGTATGTTAGTCGTTTCAGAGTACCATAACGCACCATTGAGCATTATTTGTGTGAGAAAAAAATTGTCCAGAATACTTGTAGCAGAGGAAATATATCATTTCTATGTATGGGGGGGGGAAAGAGATCCCATCTGCCCTTATAAGATGAAATTAAAATAATAAATAGGGAAGAACATTGGAGAAAGAGACGTCTAATGAAGCTGCGTATATATTTGGCTACAGTGACCTGTTGAGCAGTATACATTATGAATACGATATGGGGGGGGGGAAACTAGATGGAAAAAAATCGCAATATGAGCACAGGTAAAAAATTGTACATAATCGTAAAAAGTAGTATCGTATAGATTGATAAAGACATTAGGTTTATGAGTCGCAAAATTCATTCTGAATTGTACCGCAGGATACTTGACGCAACGGATATAGGTGTCTGGTTAACAGTGCTTCTAAGTGAAATCATCTGGATGTTGCAGGTTCAATCCCACTACAGGTAAATAAAAAGTTATACTTACTACAATTTAACACTTGAGCCCAGTCATAGTTAACGGAATTAGAACAACCTGCTCCCATTCCGTAGACTAAATAAAGGGTTCGGTTCGAAGTTTGTGGATTCCCAAGTTCAACATGAAATACCTCAAGAAGGATGCATCAGCCAAAATGTTGTGAATATAACAATGAAGACAATGGTCCGAATACTCCAAATGATAACATATATTTTTGTAAAATATTACTTCCTACATAAATATGCAAGAACAATTCACGACAAATTAACAAAAATATTCTATTGCCCGAAGAAACTTCATAGAATGAATACAAAAATTACATGAAATACTAAACAGGAAGAGGATATTTAAGGAAAAGTCCTATGTGTGATTGAAAGTCTTTTGAATAAGTAAAAGGTGTCTACCCGAAGCCTCCCTTTTCTCTTTTTGAACCCCGGTCTCCTGGACCATTGGCGAACACTCTACTCATTAGGCCAATGGCCCTGTAAAAGTAAAGTTGGCAACCGTATTCGAGGGTGACCATCATGCCAATGGCCGGTACAACAATATAGAGTCCTTAATATAGAAGTATTGAATGAAGATTTACCTGTTTGAAAAATGCTATGGAGTGCAAAACCACACGATTTGGGGGGAGGGGCAAAAGGCCCTGTTCGTGTGAAAGGAATGTACATACTTGTGCATGTTCTTTCGTTGGCGAAGCTAAAAAAAAAAGGAAATTAATTTTAACGCTCTCTATTTTGCCGCATCACCTGGTGACCATTAGCTGTACTTTTTGGCTGACACAGGAAGTTATTCTGCCCAATCGGCTGGAGCCGTAGAATACGCCGACACCATCTCTGCAGAGGACTAAGACCCCCCCCCACTACACACACGCACATTGATACCAACGAGTATCATGAGAATAACACTAAAAAATCTTATGGTGACGCTCCAGTCTGGAAGCTTTGGGTAATGTGGAGAACCACTTCATTACAATTACTCCTAGGTCCACTCTGAACCGGAGTAGAAGTACCTGTTCGGGTCCCATCTATGGGTCAAATAGAACTGCTTAATCATATAACGGTGTGCAAACAAATCACCGAGCCTAAATTGAATTCTTAGTGTTTCACAGAAATACGTGAAACCATTTAACTGTGTGCAAATAAAACTATCGGTGTTAGATAGCAATATTTGAAGCCGTTTTAGTGTATGCAAACAAATGATTGATACTTAATAGAATTATTCTTATTTGATAAGAATGTTTGAAACCGTTTAACTAAGTACGAAAATAAAATTATTAGTATTACAAAGCAATACATAGACCTATTTGACTGGGCACAAATCAATGAACAGTGTTGAATTATTAACCGGGCCATTGGCCAAATGAGTAGAGTGTTTGCCAATGGTCCGGGAGACCGGGGTTCAATCCCAGGTCGAGTCATACCGAAGACTCAAAAAATGGTACTTGATGCTGCCTTGCTTAACACCCAGCATTGTAAGGTATGGATCAAGGATAAAGTGGATCTATCCAGGGAAACGAGTATCGCCCTTCTCTACACCGTGGTGTAGTAGCTATTGAAAAGGGAGCCTTCGAGCCACCCTCAACTAAGGTTGCCAACAACTTACACTGGGGGCAAACAGATGATTGATATCAAATTAATGCTAGGTGGCAATACTTGAAACCATTTAACTGTGTGCAAACAAATGACAGATATCAAATAAAATTGTTAGTGTTACATAGCAGTACTAGAAACCATTTAACTATGTGTAAGCAAATGAGCTCTGGCTCGTCTAAAAATGATATCTATAAGCTAAACGTTTACAAATCATATATATATATAACAGGATTTGGCATTAAATAACCTACAAGGGTTGATATACCATAAAAACCAACGAACCAACCGCGAATTTATTACCTTTCTATCACCTTGCGTCAAGTAGAAGAACCATCCGGCAAGCAAAGGAACTTGAATGGTGTTGTTGGTGTTACGTCCGAAGTTGGTCTTACTACTGACCGACGTCCCTCTGCTTCAGCTTGTTTTATTCTTCCGCGATACCGGAATTCACGTGGTACGAGCCACTAAACAACACTTAGTTCTTGTTTTTTAATCGAAGTTAAGCGGTGATGAGCCTTTTCAGTTCTGATATGAGTGACCACTTAGGAAGAATAGGTACAACACCAGATTTATGCCTTAAGAGAGCCCTAGGTTCATAGAATTTGGGCTCCTTCATGACGTATGTTTGCCACCCCGCCTCTATATCTACAAAAAAGAGTCCTTTGGAATTTAAAAGATTCACTCCAACTAGAGAGGACCAAACATTCTAAATTGTTTCAAATTAGTTCAAACGATCCCTATTAAGTCCGAAATTAACAAATCTTCTGTTTTTATCTTTATTCTTTTGATATATCAATTTTTAGTTTAATCAAGGGCCCAAGTCAAGGGGGCTCTTGAGAGCCCCTCTAGTCTTGGGTTCACTGGAGCCCATACAAATCTATTTGTAAATCTGGCTGAGTAGGTAACATGAATAACATGAGTTTAGTGTGCCAGACTAAGAAAAATTTTGTAAGTAATAACAAGGCCGAGGAGTACAATAATAGAAACTTTGTGACTGTATCATCTAAGTCGAGTCTCCGTGGCGTAATGGCAAACATACTGGACTGTGGCCTCCAAGTAAGCGAGTTCGAATTTCAATAGTGCGGTTCTGTTCACTTTTGGACTTATACTATGGGGTCTCAAGGCAAGCTGAGTTGCCGTTTGCTCACTCCATTCTGGGTTATTCTATTCTTACCCCACGTTGTCTTGCTGGTTTAACTTCTTCGATATGAAGGCTGTAAAGGAATTATATGAAAGAAGATAGTAAAAGATAGGAGGCGAAGATATCTTTTATATTTTTCCTTTATTTCTGGGTTCAAGTACTATTCAGTGGGTGAGGAAATTCTTCCTGAATATAAATACAATGGTTGAATCTCCAAGTCAAGGTGTTAAAAATGCGTTAGTCGTTTCTTGGGTATATATATATATATATATATATATATATCCTTATTCGGTATTTAAAGTTTTAACAACGTGTTCGGTATAGAAAGCTTTAGTGACGTGTCAGTCACTTTTGGGATTTTGTCTAAATCCGGTGTTTTAGTCACGAGTTCGTGGTGAAAAAGAGACCATTACTACCAGTGGAAGGGTTAGTCAATGCGTCGTCTAAAGACGGACGCATGGGGTCCTCCACCAGTTAACAAGAACGATCTAGGTGTTGGCACTCCGCTGGTCACTGCTGAAAGAGAATGTGATTCCTCCTTTTTACGGGACGGTCGCTTTTCTTGTCGCATGCGTCGCCCCTCTTCCTGTCAGAGGCCTCTAGGAATTTCTACGGATTTTAATAATTATTTTAATTCAATTATTTTTTTTCTTTATTCATTCCCGACAATACCCTCGGAAAAGATATGAACCTTCGTTTCCTCACAGCCATAGGTTAAATAGTATAACTGCTGTTCATTTACAAGGATGGCTTTGGCATAAAATAACCCACGAAGGTTGATATGTTATTAAATAAAGAAACTAAAATCAATAACAATTACGATAAAGATAACTGTTCGAAAAATGTGTAATAATGATTTATCTTTGAAATTCGGATAGAAAATATGTTTTCTTTCATTTCACTTCTAAGAATATTGTTTTATTTATTGTATGTATGTATGTATGTATGTATGTATGTATGTATGTGCGTGTGCAACAAACGTGTCAACAAAAAAAACTGTTTATCTCTATTGTATATGCCAAAATAGTTTCCTGCTGGTTTAAATATTTTTTTCCATTTAGGATTTTTTTTTTAACCGAAATATAATATTTATCTTTCTTTCCGAATTGAGATTTAACCAAAAAAAAAAAAAGATTTTAAAAAATCTTAAAGCATAATTTTCCATTCAGCAGCTGTATAAATTTGTCGCGGCTAATCGTTTATAAAAAGTTTGTTTTATAACGCAATTCTAAATTGTAACAACATTAAAGACAAGAGATAACATTACCACCTAGTCCAACTGAGTCACAACCCGGCCAACAAGAAGAAAAATACAACCCTGAAACCCCCACTGGCAGCTCTCTCCGTATCTCTCTCTCTCTCTCTCTCACCTGCATATCGCACCCACCTCTCTTACCCTCATCAAGGCTACAGGATCTTGTCAGGCGCCTCCAGCGCATGGTAGATGCCATCCAGTCAGCGTGTAAGTCTTGTGTTCTCAATTTAAAGTTGATAACGGTCTTTTCTAATGACAAGAGATAGGGCACGCGACTGGAAGCCTCCCCCCACCTCACTCTTCACTGGGCTAGGAAAAAAAAATTGAAGACGGGTATGGAGGTGTGTGCTACAGGTGTGTGGTGACAAGGCAAGTAAGCTTGGTTGTGGAACTAGACGAGTTGAAGGTAGGAAGGGGGAAAAACAGGCTCACCAAAAGGCATCAGAGTGTGGTGGGGATAAACCAGTCTGCGCTATCTCGCCCTCTCTCTCACATACACACTCATGCTTGAGTGTTAATTTTGTTTAAAAGATTTAATATGACCATTTATTGAGCTTAGTTTGGTCGGGCACAAGGCTACGGTAGGTTAGCAAATAGTTTTTAAGAATAGCTAAGTTAGCTCAAACGTTTATCGGTAGTAAGGATTTGGTCTGCTCATTTAAAACTAGCGTAAGACCCAGTACCCGTAGTGTAATGATTAAAGTGCTGGACTGTGGAATCGAAATAAGCGAGTTCGAACTCTAGTCGCACTATTATGTTCACTTTCGATCAAATACCCTTGCGAAAGGTATGAACCCCCTTATTCCTTACTATAGGTTAAGTAGTATCATTGCCGTTCTTCTACAAGCATGGCTTTGGCATTAAATAACCCACGAAGGTTGAAATGCTAACCAAACAATTTAAAAACTTGACATTTTCTATTCTTCACAGAGTATTTTTGTTCTTAAGGATAGTTTCTTTTTTCTTTTCTTTTTATTTAACCTCTTGAAAACCGTCAAAGACATCTCAGCTCTTCTTTTCCAAGAACACTATCACTTTTCGCTAATTGTTACTTAGCTATAAAATAGATTAAAATTATAGCGAGGCAGACAATCAGACTGCAATACAGAGTCGCCCTCACTTTTTAGAATTATTCTATCTTATATGTAATCGAGAAGATTGACAGTGAGCAAGGACATATTTGGGTCGAAGATATTTCCAAAGCTTTGAAACATTAGAAACAATCGCGTCTTTTTCAGGTCCGGTGCCGTTTTGAAATTCGCTGTAAGATCTCTGCTATCTACTATACGAACAAATTGATTTCATACTATTTTCTATTTCTCATTGATGCTATAAAAAGAGAAAAAAAGACATACTGAAATTTAAGATGAGTTTTATTAATGTTCCTTGTCTGGACAAAGCAGTGGGTGTGTGGCGATTTAGGAATTACCAAAGAACTCCCAACCGGATGTAGACTCGTCGGCTGCCTGATACAAAATGTATAAATGGGTCGCCACGCATAAGGCTCCACGCATCCATCCGGTTAAAATCAGAAAAAAGAAAAATAATAAAATGTAAAGTAGCCAATGAGAAGCGGTCGCGCCAAAATTAGAAGGATTTTGGCGTGGCGAATTTGGAGCCGGTGAAAAGAGATAAATACTCAGGTTTTCTGTGAACCTATCTCTTTTCGGGTAGTGCCGTCGAAACGACAACACCGTTTTTACTATCTGGTGTTTGGGCACCACGCTGTGTCTTGGGACATAGCGTTGGTTAGTCCATTCACCAGGTAAATAAAGGAAAGTCTGAAAGAAAAGTTTTTCGTCTCTTGTCTGTTCCTATCTTCTCTTTTTTTATATTTCTTATGGACCTTCTTTGGGCAAGGCATTGCACCGGCCAGTCAACGTGGGGTAAAGCAAAATAACCAAAATATGGAGTCAGATATCTTACGGCAACACAGACTTGCCCTTAGCCACTGACTTTCATAAAAATTTTAAACCCCACATTGGTAACCTCGACGCGAAAAATCTTTAAAACACCACAGGTGCCATACACTTTCAGGCGAGTAATTTAAAACCTTAGCAGAGAATATGAGGCTGGGGGACGAGGTCTTCAAAATCGATCCCTGGAAATTCATTTAGGATTGGGAAAAGATTGAGGAAGAAAGCGTGGAGGCCGTCACGCCAGGAGATTTCAACAATGTCAGAATGAGATGAATAATAAAAAGAAAATAAAAAAGAAAGAAAGATACTGTTTAAATGATAAAACGAGAGACAACAGGAAAGTAGAAATAGATAAAGGAAGGGAAAAAATGAGAAGGAAAAGAATTAACCAAAAAAAAAATGACGAGACAGATATGTTTGGTTTCTTTGTTTAAAGGCATATCAACCTTCATGGGTTATTCAATACCAAAGCTATCTTTGTAGAAGAACAGTTGTACTATTTAACCCATAGCTATAGATGATAAAAGGGTTTATATACCTTTCCAAAAGGCATTAGTCCGATAGTGAACGTAATAATACCACTGGAGTTCAAATTCATTTACTATGACGTCACAATCCAGTATATTACCCACTACACAGCGAGGACTCCCCAAGATATATATATGAACGGAGTGATATATTTATGGGAGTAAATAATGAAGTGTAATCCGAAAATATATTGAGAAAATTTTATAACAATGTGATCTAAGAGGAAGGAGAAATTTATTGAGAAGCAAAGTCGACACTATAGTGTTTCAGTTCTAATGATTCACTAATTAAACGGCCAACTTTTACTTGTTATACAAATTTTCCCAAGGTTTTAATATTTTGTACTTTTAAATATTCATCGTTGATTTAACATCACTAATATCCCTCATAGTCCTGATGATGGTTCATTAGAACCGAAACGCTATAGTGTCGACTTTGCTTCTCAATAAATCTCTCCCTCCTCTTGGATTGCTTTGTTATCAATTTCTCTCTCTCTCTCTCTCTTATGTGTATGTATATATATATATATATATATATATATATATATATATAAGATTGGCAGTGGGCTAGAACGTAAGATGATTTGAGTCCAAGCTGTTTTCAAGACTATAAAACAATACAAGCAATCGGGTTTTTTTTTCAGATACCGTGTCATGGCCTTCTTTGTAACTTCTATCTGTCTGTCTGTCAACTTATAAAGTCCATAGGGATAGAAATATAAGCTACGTGGTTGAATATTATTACTTACTGCTTGAGAAAAGAGAAATAATACCAAGGATTATTTATCTGCACAGTACATCATTCCCAAAAATTATATAAAGGAAGGGAATAGCGCTTTCCCCTATACCTTGGTGTGGTAGCTATTGAATCGGGAGCCTTCGGGTCACCCCCGATGACGGTTGGCCAACTTATATACGCAATTTAGTTCTAACTCATTTAAAAATTAAATTACCGACAAACTAATTTTACATAGTATTTAAATGTGTGCAAACAAATGACTGATGTTAAATTATGTCAGTTATATAGCCATACTTGAAATTATTTTACTCTGTGCAAACAAATGATTAATAGTAAATAGAATTATTCGTATTTGATAGGAATACTTGAAACCATTTAACTATGTGAAAAAAAAATGAGTTCAGGCTAGTTTAAGAATATAATGAACAAATTGTATTTACAAATCATGTGTATTTAATAAATATGTATAAAAATGATTTGGCATTAAATAACCTACAATGGTTGACATGCCATAAAATAAAACAAAACCTACTCTCTCTCTCTCTCTCTCTCTCTCTCTCTCTCTCAACGATTTCATAATCAAAAATTGTGAGGAAGACTTGAATAGTGAAAGATTTTAATACTCATATAAGCATCTGCCAGAGAAAAAAGGTTAGTCACATAGACCAATTGAAGTGTAATAAGTTTGATTCTCACTGTGTGCCCGATAATAGTGTCATTGAGTAAGCATCAATAATAATTTTTGGAACTGCCATGGAGCAGTGGTCAACAAAATCAACTCAAATCATCATTACTGTAATGAGTTCGATTTTCATGCGGTGCTTCCAGATTCATCAAGGAGATATGGTTTGCAACTTAGTTTCTCATGACACATTATGATAAACCTTGAAATAGTAGTCGTCGTGAAATAGTGGTGTGCAAATTAGTCTTGTAAATTATTGGTTGATCCTCACTAGGTGCCACACCTTTATAACCTTGTGTCATACTAGGAACAATCTCCAGTAATGTGATTTGTACTCTCTAGTTATTGACAATAAACAAGCAGAAGAAAAGACTTATAAAATACATCTTGTACTTTAAATACCTCCCTTGCTTATGTCAGTTAAAAAGGTTGTTGCACAACAAGCAATTTTTTTTTAATTAAATGACCTTTTAACACTTTTCGCAAAAATTCCTGCTCAAATTCCAATTTAGAAGATTGGCGAAATGGACGAAAGTATTGGTTTTCTGCCTGAGATTGAAAAGCCTAAAAATGTCATTTCTCCCATCGTACATTCAATGGTTTCGTTTTTCTAGTTGGGCAGAAATGTCATTAATGCCGTCAAAAAAATCTCTCAAGTCATGTACCCAGTACAAAGGAATCCAAATATTAACTAGATACAGACATAAGTTCTTCGATAAAAATACATTTTCCCTGGACCTTGTTACTTTTTTTTTTGTTTTCTATTTTCTTTGTATTCATCCGACTCGTCTCCAAACCTGTGTGCACCCGGGCATTATTTTCAAACGCGTGTGCGGCTGTCTACGGACACACGCGTATAGCCAATACACACGTCTCGGCAACAAACAAAGGCAAGCGTATGGGAGTTGGCCACTTGGCTTTCATAAAAATTATATATATGTAGACTATGATTCAATAACTCTAAAGTTCATTGATGCTAAGAGTCATCGTGAATTGAAAGGAGTGGTACCCAAGCCATGGCCAACAAAGATACTTGCTTGACAACTTGAGGAAAACTGGAAATACATATTTACATAAATAATAAGGTACTTATTTATGCAGAAATATAACTCACGATAAAGAATCTTTGTGAAGGTGTGATAGAATAATCTGACACAAGGCGAAATAGTGGAGCCCTTGATGAGAATCAGGAAGCGAACCGATCATCTTGTGAAGCACTATTAGCATATCAACCCTTGTAGATTATTTAGTCTCAAATATTATTTATACACATATATATTAAGTACATATGACTTGTAAACGAATTTTTTGTTGGTAACATTTAATTTGAAGCAAGAGTTCATTTGTTTGTTGACAATGAAATTGTTTCAAGTATTCCTATTTCAAACTAATGTTATTATTACCGCACTGTTAATTGTTTTGAGTATTGCTATTTAACACAAATCATTCTATTCAATATTACGGATTTGTTTGTACAAAGTTAAATGGTTTCAAGTATTGCTATGTAATACTAATAATTCAATTTAACAGTCATTTGCTTGTAAACAGTTTCAAGTATAGTAAATGATTAAATATCAAAATTAGTTCTATTTGATCCATAGATGAGATCCTACTAATCCGGGTCAAAGTTGACCTGGGAGTAATAGAAACGAAGCGGTATTCTTCAAAGCTCCAGGACAGGAGATTCATCATCAGGTGTAGTTTAGTGTCATATCCAGAACACTAGTTGGAGGGGAAGTCTTACATTTCTGCAAATATGCAGTCGGTATATTCTGCCACCCCAACTGACTGGATTGCCCCTTTTCTGTGGTTGCCTAGGCGTCGCTGGAAAGGGTAGGTGACTATTTGAAAACCCCTCCCACGGCTCCAAAAGCTTTAAAGACTGTTGTCTACCCAATGCATGTCTATTGACACTGTGCAATAAATTTCATAAAAAAATAAGGAGTGCCCTTCCTCAGCCCCTTTGCTCCCTCCATTTCTAACTACATTTTTTGTCTGTGTTTTCTGCTAATACAATGAAAAAATACGATCTGTTTGAAAATAACGTATTTTCTCGCTCTTTTTTTCGTGGAGTGTACATAATTTTTACCAATACTGCAAAACAAGAAAAGACAATAACTTTTAATATCCATCTATATTTCTGAGATGAAGTGTTATGTCCATTATTTACATTTCTCGGACTATTGTCCTCATCTTTGTCGCCATGTTTATCACAACGTTTCGGCAGTTGTACGCTCCGGCCTTCTTCAGGGGTTGGAATATCGAACTTAACCCTTTATTTCGCTATAAGCGAAATAAAGGGTTAAGTTCGCTGTAAGTGAAATGAAGGTTTAAGTTCGACATTCCAACTACCTGAAGAAGGCCGGAGCGTACAACGGGCGAAACGTTGTGATAAACATGGCGACAAAGATGAGGACGATAGTTCGAAAAATGTAAATAATGTACAATAACTTTTTTCTCAAAATTACAAAATGTTGTATCTACCATTGCTGTAGATTTATCCGGCCTCCAATCAGACTAGTTTTGACACAAGGTCATTCTAATTTGAAGAGCCACGTACGGATCAAGACATGCGTGGCTGTTACAAAAAATACTTGATCCCCTCGGCATTTTTTTAGGAGCCTCGGGTAGCAAGGGATATACTTAGCCCTGCTAAATAGGTATTGCATGGGAGGGAGCCAACAGGCGATCAATTTAACCCTCTCAGCACGAACGATGGATGGATCCAGAGCAGTATATAATACTTGTAGCGATATTATGAATATATCTAAACAAATACAACACAGCTTTCATTTACTCAGTTCATTACATAGAGATTGACATAAAACAATAACAACAGTTTTATCTTAACGTCGATTAAAATTAAACCTGTTATACTTCGACAAGATTTTAATTTTTCTTATCATTACCCACTGACTTTATCCTTACACTTCTTTGCACGAATAGAAATTTCCTGATGATTAGCGAAATTATCTAGACACTAATATATATATATATATATATATATATGTGTGTGTGTGTGTGTGATACAATAAAAAGTTTAATTCAAAAGAATTTTTTTCAGAATTTTTTCCCATGAATATAAATTCTGCTTTTCTTGGAATGGGTTTATTCCAAAAATTTCTCTAACCTCGTAAAAATAGTTGTTTTGAGGCTACTCAAGATGCTGGCAAAACAAATTAAAAGTTCTCTCTTGAACAGAGCTCTGTCATCAAATTTTTGGTGTCTGAGTAAGTGAAATTTCCAGAACAATCTATGATGTGTATGAAGAAATATGTTTTAGTTAAAAAGAATGTTTACAAATGGGCTAAATTGTTTAAAGAATGTTGAAAAAACCAGGCTGACCCATAATGGCGAGCACACCTGAAATGGTGGATTCAATAAATGTTCTCATTTTGACTGACAAAGGGGTTTCAATAGAAAACATTTTTGAACTACTGAGAATTTCTCTGGGTACTGTACACAAAATTATGCATGATGACCTTACCTTTTCCAAGGTCAGATGTTGTTACGTTCCCAAAATTTTGAAGCCAGAGCACAAGCCCCTAATACTACAGCAAGAACAGTGGAAACCTTAAGTTTGCTTAAGAACAGTTGCCACTTCCTCTTTACAGTTCAGATCTGTCTCCCTCTTATTTCTACTTTTTTGCACCCTCCTCTCAAAGAATTTCTGCTCTGAACAAAATTTTCAAGCGATGATGATTTGAAGAGCACCATGAGCAAATGACTAAAAACTCTATCCAAAGATTTCTCTGCTGAAAGAATACAAGAAGCTTGCTTTCCGACGGAAAAAATCAATTTTAAAGAATATTGAAAAATAAAGCAAAGGTTTTTTTTTTACTTCGTGAAATTTTAGTCATGTTATAACAAAATTCACCTTATTTATTAAATGACCCTCATATATATATATATATATATATATATATATATATATATATATATAGTGAAGTCTATTTTGAAATATGGAAACTGAAGGTATGATTACCTTGACAGAAAAGTATAAGTGATAAAAAGTTAATTTTCTTGAAAAAATTTCCATGGCATTCAATACGCATATTCCAGGGAGTTTTCAAATGGTCGAAGCATCTCCTAAAACTTCTCTTTTGATATGGCGTGGAACAACGCGGTCGCATTTCTCTTAATTTCCTCCATATTATCAAATCTTACTCTTGAGAAGAATTTTCTCTTTAGGAAAGAAGAAAAAAAATCACACAAGTCTGGTGTTACTTAAAATCTATAGTAACTTCATCATTCAATCTAAAAGTTTTCTATGTGTTTACCCAACCCCTCCAACACGGACAGGATGAGATATATTGTAAACTTTTAAGCTTTTTCCAATATAAAAATAAAAGTAAAGTTGGTAACTGTAGTCGAGAGTGACTCGAAGGCTCCCTTTTCGATAGCTACTACACCGAGGTGTAGGGAAGGGTGCTTCTCCTTTCCCTGGATTGCTCCACTTTACCCTTGATAAGTACCTTATAATGCTGAGTGTTAAGCAAGGAGGCATCAAGTACTATTTTTTGAATCTTTGATATAACTCGACCTGGGATTGAACCCGGTCTCCCGGACCATTGGCGAACACTCTACCCACTTTGGCCAATGTGAATAGGCCAAAGTGAGAAGCAAACAGCTTCATCCAGGGTATATGTTTATCGAAAATCGGGAAGAAAGAGATTGACAGTGATCAGGCATAAATGCAAGCCTTTGTGCCGACAGACACACACGCAAACATTCGCGTATATCGTTTTATAACATAATACAGAATAAAAGCATCTTCGTCATTTTAACAGAGACTATTCAGATTTTCTCAGGTAGTAAAGGTTAAATATTGGCTTAAGGAATGGCCTTGGGTTCATATTAGACATCCATCACAGAAAAAAAGTGTCAAAAAGCTGTTCCTTTATTTCAGAAAAAAGATTCAGAAAGTACAGGTTGTCTACGCCAATATTTAACTATTAGCTTAAGGAAGGGCTTCATCTTTTAAAATGATAGAATAATTCTCTTCCTTCCCTGCTCATAAATGTGATAAGAAATCATCATAAATAAAATTAACATACTTGATGACACATAGAACGCATGGACCTCCTAAATACTCTTTTACGTCAACAGATTTAGAAATTATTAGTAGTTTCAGATAGAAAATGCTGACTATCCGAAAACAGATTTTTTTTTCTTACGAAAATGCGTTCAATCATCAAGTATAATAAATCCTACCCGATATACATACACAGAGAGAGAGAGAGAGAGAGAGAGAGAGAGAGAGGCGCTCGTTGTGAAGTGGGTACTGTCGTAGGAAATGGACACTATGACCCGAGTTCAAATGAGGCCGTTTGCATTTATTGCATCTCATCCCTAAGGAAAGGGATGAATCCAGTAATTCTTGCTCTAGCATTGGGTAGATGGTTGGGCAGACTTTGATGTGGCAACCGGTTTAGAAGGAAAACTGAATTCAAACCTGTTTATATCCGCTAAAAAGTTTGTGAATAGAAGGGTTGGGCATGTGTATATATATATATATATATATATATATATATAAAATCAACTTTAAAAAATCGTTATTTATTGAATGACCCTAACACGTTTCCAGACTTGTTTCGTATGAGCATTTTTATTGATAGTACATGCATGAAACTCTAGTCCCCTTCGAACTAATCTCCTCAGGCTGTTGTACCGTTCCAACAACTTCTGGAAGACCCCATGAAAATACTCTTGTGTGAGCGTGTCAATGACCTTCGTCATAGCCTCTTTCATCTCCTCAATTGTCTCATAACGACAGCCTCTGAGCTTAGGGAATAACCAAAAGTCATAGGAAGCAAGGTCTAGATATAGGGAGGGTGAGGAAATGTCTTGATGCCCATGTCGGTCAAATAGTCTGTGACAAGGACTGACCGGATTTGAAGAGCGTTGGCCTCTTCCCTAGGAATCTCTTCCTGAACTCTTTTAAAACCTCAACATAGTAACCCTAACCCTTTGGCCAATCAACTCTGGTCTATTGACTTCCTTACACCTCCTACACCTCTCATCATCCCTCACAGACTCCCTGCCTTCCTTGAATCTCTTATGCCACTCAAAAACTGATGCTCGATTCATGCAAGATGGTCAAAAAGCAGTCTGACGCATTCCATACGATTCAGTGGCAGTTTTTCCAAGTTTAAAACAGAATTTTATTGCATATCGTTCTTCTAAAGTGTCCTCAAATCCAGATTGCATTTTTGAAATTCACCAGCTGTGACAATCGGGTTTTAGTAGGGTGTATTCCAATTGCTGCTGTAGCTGTTGATTTGAAGATAAAATCATAAAAATTAGTCAGTCATCTCATAAGATGTATAGCAATAACATACTGAATTTTCAAGAGTCTACGACAATTTTAAATGCCTGTACAAAAAAAGTCTAAAAACTTATTGAATTCACCACGTATATATATATATATATATATATATATATATATATATATATATATATATATATATTCAATAAAAAAAGGGATTTTTCCTTTATATATGTAAACTCTTTGCTGTTTGGAATTGGGATATAGCAAAAATTATTTTGATCTCACCAAAGTAGTTGTTTTGAGGCTATTCAAAATGGCAGTAAATCAGAATGCACCAGAACTAAAGTTTATCCTTAAAGTTTTGGTGGCTGAGAAGTGAAAACCAAGTGAAATTTACAGAAGATAGTTTTACGTGTACGCAGAAGCATTTGTTAGTCAAAAAAAAATTACAGATGGGCTAAACATGGGTTTACCACAACGAGCCTGTGTTGAAAATATAGTCCATAGAGTGGAAACACACTGACTCTCCGGTAGAAAACAGTTGCTGGCGCTGCAGTCATTAAAGAAAGTCATGCGGACAGTCTTCTGTGACATGAAAGGGCCCATCACTATTGCTTTCCTGGAAAAAGGTGCAACTACAAACAATGCTTCTTATAGCCAACTCTTTAAGCAAAATTCACTTTATTTATTGAATGACCCTCATAACGTACATGTGTGTGTATTTAAGTAACAGATTTTTTGCTGGCAGATTTCCTTAAAGATAACAGACAACCATTTGGTGTTGAGTTATATATATATATATATATATATATATATATTCATGGAATATTGTCTGCAACCCTGGCTGGGTTTCATGGAGTTTTTGCAAAACAACAACCATCAGGCAGTTAAGAAGATGGCATATATAGTAGAGGTTTAAGGTTCTCACAGGGTCACAGACACTACCATATTTATATATATATATATATATATATATATATATATATATATATAATGGCTTGGTCATCTATTTTGAGTTATATACAATAAAAGTTTATGGTTTTTACAAGTTCACAAAGACTAACATGTAATATTATATATAATGACCAGATCATCTGTATTAATACGAGTTGTCGCGATGAGTAGTCCTGGTATAAATCCTTTATGGAAATAAGTCATTGAGTTTATAGTTTCCTTTTAATAAATCTACAATGTTGAACGTTATTTACTTTTGTAGCGAATTTAAGACCCAATTGAAGGGCTTCTTTGTCAACTGTGCTGAGTTAAGTGTTCGAAATATTTTAAATAAGATCATTTCTCCCAACGCGTTTCCATTTGTTTTTGTTACATAAAAACTGTAATTTATGTTTTGATTTGGAAATGTGAATGTTGTTTAAATCAAATGTTTCCAATCTGAGTGTTTTGGGCGTTTTGTGAGACATGCTTTCTTTTTGTAAGAAAGATCCATTCCCTACAGTCTTTAGCCAGTCTCGACATAAAATCGCTTGTATTCTAAAGTACATTCTTTTTAAAACAAAAATGCATTGTACAGGAAGATTTTTTCCCAAGCGTGCACGTTTTATAAGAAATGTATTGATCAAACATAACATTGGCGCACTATATTTTTAACCTTATTTCCTCACCATCTGGTCTTATAACGGAATGAAGTTAAGCTTATGGCCAATTTTTTAAGTGCCTGGTCACCAGTTTAATCTTACATACCATTTCTACTGTAATGAGTTCGTTCCTCACTGGGTTCACCAGATTTTTACCTTTGTGTAAGACGAAGCTCAATGAATACGTAAAAGGTGCACTTAAGTTGAAGATGACACCAAATGTCTCGCTGAGCACTCCACCCCTTCGACGCGATTCGCAGGTGACTTAACAGTATTTATAAATATTGACACAGTGACAGTTCGGCCGAAGAAAAGTTTGGGTGTATATATATATATATATATATATATATATATATATATATATACACACACACAAAACGTGTTTCACTTCCTATTGACAAGATTCTCTTTTTTCTATATCCACACCTTCCATCAACAATCGGAGCCGACAACATTCCATCACTATATCTTTTTATTTACTGAACTTTCTTATATTTGTATCTCTTTTTTCTTCTTCAACGTATTTTCTGTAACAGAAAGTTAAATCGTAAGATAAGCCTTCTCCTTGTGCTGATAGATTTTGTTCACCGTTCACTTTTTAACATCATATCCCAAAGAAAGAGAAGCAAGGCCTGGTTATATAAATATATTTACATATATATATATATAATGAAAATGTACATAGATGAAAAACACAAGGTCTTCAGTGAATGATTTTATTTATAGAATTATTTGCCAACGTTAAACGTTTCAGATTTTTTAACCTTCGTTTGGGCGTGTGAGTTCTTGGGAGTTTTATTGACAGTTAAGTGTGTGAGTGCATTAATAACCTCAAACAGGATTTAAAAAGTGCTCAGTATCCTGATGACAGAACTAAATTATTATTATTATTAAAAATGAATTTACGTTAATTTCAATAGAAAATAATTTTTCAAACATTCAACCCATTTTCCAATTATATATATATATATATATCCTACAACCTCTAGTCTGATGAATGTGTATTATCCACACATGGAGCTATAAAAGAAAGCGAAAGGATAGTGAAGTAACAATATATCAGTTTTTACACTGCTCTGCTTGCCGGCATTCGAGTACTTTTTTATTATTCATTTAACAATGTTATTGAAGAGATTGTATTTCGTGAGTCGTTTTCCTTTTCTTTTCGTTTTATTGTTGTTGTTATATATATATATATATATATATATGAGAGAGAAGAGGGAAAATTGGAAAATCGGTTGAATAAACAATTCGCCCGTGTCTTTAGCTTCGCTTGTACCTGGGGAACTTTCTCATGCATTTGCCCTTTTTCAAGCAGTCACGTGATTCTGTGTATTCATATGTTAACTGAAAACCTTGCTTCCTTCCTCGACACACCCTTCTTATGTAATAAATGCTTGGTAATTTATGAAATGCATCTTCTTCTTGTCATTCCTAGCATAGGTACAAAAATCTGGACGACAAAACAGGAAAAAGCAACTCTTTGCCGGTGAAATACGCATCTAATGGATTGCAATTTTGTTATAATTACTACATAGCACACTCTACGAAAGTTTAAAATAGATTTTAGTCAGTAATTAATCTGAGTTATATACTCCGATGTGTGAAAAGTTTTGCGAAACTTTGGCAACTTTCGGCAGCTCCAGATACTTTTATCAAGATAGGGAAAGTGATGAAACACACTGAACTATGAGATGCATAACTCACCTGATACTTTCCGGGTGCTACTCACCGGATTTGCCTTTTAGGCTTATCTGATTTTACATGATCGTTAAAGTTCTTGCAATATTAAGAGAAATTTCTTAAACCACCTGGTTACAGTACTGTAATCAATTGCGCTTTCACCTTTCAGTCAACAAATGTTTTTGGTTGCTTCAACGGTGGCATGACTCCATTTGAACTCGTAAAACAAATTCCCGAATTAGACTACATTGGACGTTCATCAGTGTGGCTTTCAAATCGTCAGAGCACCAACTACTGCGATACCACCAACCACGGCGGTTATCGCAAACGGAATAAAGCAATGCACAATGTGTCGGAGTACCAACTACCACGATACTACCAACCACATTGAGTATCGCAAACGGAGTAAAACAATGTACAATGTGTCAGAGCACCAACTACCACGATACTACTACGATTCTACCAACCACAGTGGGGATAGCACACGGAGTAAAGCAATTCCCAATGTGTCAGAGCACCAACTACCACGATCCTACTACGATACTACCAACCACAGTGAGTATCGAACACGGAGTAAAGCAATGCACAATGTGTCAGAGCACCAACTACCATGATACTACCAACCACATTGAGTATCGCAAACGGAGTAAAACAATGTACAATGTGTCAGAGCACCAACTACCACGATACTACTACGATTCTACCAACCACAGTGGGGATAGCACACGGAGTAAAGCAATTCACAATGTGTCAGAGCAACAACTACCATGATACTACCAACCACAGCGGGTATCGCAAACGGAGTAAAGCAATGCACAACGTGACAGAGCACCATCTACCACGATACTACTACAATACTACCAACCACAGTGAGTATAGCACACGGAGTATAGCTGTTCACAATGTGTCAGAGCACCAACTACCACAATACGACCAGCGGATACATAACACGGCTTGAACTGCCTTGGTTACGTGATTTAAACCCTGCTAAGTAGCACGTTCAAAATATTGCAAAACTTTTGACTCACCCTAGTATCATGAATATCCATAAAGTTTGAATAAAAGAAGTAGTTTCGAACATTAATTGAAGCAGTTTCGAACATTAGTTAAAGCAGCGATCTTGATATCTTAAACAAAATACGGCTAGTCTAGTACTGAGAAAATTTGATAAGAAACAAAGGCGAAGCAGTCTGCGATGTTATTTATGGTGACGTATGTTACCAAACTTGAGCTGCGTTAGGAACCTAAGACTTACCAGTTTTTCACCCAAGACATATTGTCTTTGAGCTTTTAAAACAGCTGCAAAAGAAAGAAAAACAAAAGGAACTCCAACACGACTCGTCGATGTGCTACGACCAAGATCGATGACCTGGAAAGGCTTTCATCTTGGATTCTGTTTTCGTGGTTCCGCATCATTCTCATTTTCCTGACTCTTGTCTTTTCACTTGGTGCTTTATTGTCACTCGGCCCAGCAACAATCAAAAGGAATCTGAGGCGTGTCGCTCCGAATGCCGGCACTCACCGTAAGAAGCCAGATAGGATATCCTTACAAAGAGACTGTGCCCACAGAGGGCTCTGTGGGTGTTCAGACAACGACAAAGATAGTTGTAATCCTTGTCGAATATTATTGTTGCTAACATTTATTGAGCTTGATTTAGTCTGGCACAGGGCCACAAGAATTGTTTACCTAGTGATGATCAAATTCACAACAGCAAGGATTTTCAAGAGCATTTTGCAAACCATTGCTCTATACCGGAGGGTCTAGTCGACTTGTGAACACTAAAAATAAGAAATCAGTTCTTTACTCGTTGACACAGGGAAATTTTACACCACAAGATTTACTAGATTTAGTAATAGACAAGTCTTAACGCGGCAGCAGAACTGGCGCAACACAATCTTCCTGCCTTTCCTTGCATTGAAAATAAAACTGCAATATCATAGCTTTTTGTTTAAGCTTAAACAGCTACTTCTGGCTCCTATCTCACCCGGAAAACCATTTATATTAAGATTCGAACATATTAATTGCAATTGTCAGTCTCATGTTTTCACGATCATCAGGTGATAATGAAAGTTTTTTTCTCTATCGAATTTACTGAATTTGTTGTCAACCCTTTCTCTTTTATTTACTTCGCGTCCATTATATTATTCAAAAATAAAGTTTCCAATCTCATTCTATACAATAATAATAGTAATAATTAAAGAAATTAATTCCTAACATTAAAAAGATTAACACAAATAAATAAATACATAATATCCTATTTGTTCAATAAATGAATTTCATTATTAAAAAGAATCCCTTGATCTTATATAGTCTAAAAATAAATTCCAATACATCATTCTAAAATAAATAAACGCTTTCTTTTCTATTTTTTCTTCTTCATTCTTCTTCCTCTTCCATTCCTTCTCTATTTCAGTTAGATGCAAGAAGACAAAACAACTTATTCTTATGCCTACTCTTGGAAACGAGTTGATCTTTTAAATTTTTTTAGTGGGCAATTTTGGTCAGGAAAATGTAGACTGTTTAGTTCTTACAAAATCACCTCAATTTCTACTCAACTGCAGGGGAATAGAAGTTCTAATTTTTTCGTTTAACAAATGTACTTTGACAGCGTTGTACAATTAGGATAACGTCTCCTCTTGAAAGATATTATGTGACAATAAGAAAGTTATTTCCAAGGTCCTTCAGTGGCTCCAATATCTACCATATTGGGCACACTTTCAATTTTAACAGTAGCTTTGTAGACAACATTCCGTGTTAGATATTTGCCATCAACAGGACATTCATATTTACATCTACAGTTACATGAAGTAGGAGAGAGATCATTCATACTACGGTCATTTTTTATCACTTTGTAGTTATATCTTTTTATTAATTGGGTCATATAGCAGTATGTATGTATGTGTGTATGTAACTGATTTTCGGAGAATTTCTATAAAATAGTTTATGTAATTTGTTGGTTCTTAGAAAGTGTTAACTGGGCCCAGTCGGCTGGGACTATAGAATTCACCGACTGCATCTCTGCTGAGGGGTAAGATTCCCTCCAAAGAGTGTCCTAGATATGACACTAAACAATCTGATGGTAAGGTTTCAGTAATGCAGGAGCTTTGGGGAATGCAGAGTACCTCTTCATTGCTATCGCTTCCAGATCTACTCTGCCCCGGAGTGGTAGCACCTGATAGGGTCCTATCTATGGATTATATAGAACTAAATTGTGGACTTATGTTAAACTGAATTGCTTGAACTAAAACTGTCTTAATATTTAAAATTGCGTTCTTATGCTAAACTGTTTTTTCTATGCCAAACTAAAGTGATTGAAATAGAACTGTTTTTGACATTGAACCCGTGTACTAATGCTAAATTGAATTGTCTGAAATAGAACTTTCTTTAACATTGAACCTGTGTATGCCCGTACAGTTGTTTTTCTTCCCATTTTGGTTTCCAAGATTTTGTTGTTCTGTTTGTCCTTATATTGTCAATGCTGTTACTGGCTGCTATAATTAGCCTTCCTGTACTCTTTTTAATGTAGTCTTCAAGTCTTCGTATTGATGCATTCACGCTATCTTCAATACAGGCCCGTCCTCTTCCTCTTACTTTTCTTGACACTTATCTCTCAATTTCATCTCTCGGATGTTAGACTTATGCATCGTCATCCGCTTTCTAGTCATCTGGTCCATTTGTCTGAAGTCTTCCTTGGTCCATTTTAAGAATGGTCCCGGGTATCTTACAAGGGATATTGCCTATGTATTTATGCTGCAGAGTTTGGTTTCCAGAAGTTTTCTCGTTCTTCTGAGGTACTCTTTTGTTATTTTTTCCTTCATCTCCGTTAGTTTGATGGTGTCTGCTCCCAATATTCCCAAGTACTTGAAATTTTCCTAATTTGAAATTACCACTTTTCATTATAAGCGCGCCATATTTTCCTACGCAAAATTGCATCCCTAAATCCTGGCAGTATATTCTTATTGTTTGTATCAGAGGCTCCAATTCTTTTTCATTTTTTGCAAAATGCTTAA
This sequence comes from Sepioteuthis lessoniana, assembly GCA_963585895.1. Classification (NCBI taxonomy): domain Eukaryota; kingdom Metazoa; phylum Mollusca; class Cephalopoda; order Myopsida; family Loliginidae; genus Sepioteuthis; species Sepioteuthis lessoniana. Next base: position 91,653 of record CAUZXS010003364.1, read on the forward strand.
TGTTGTCCATGTATGTGGCGTTTTTCTTTCTTTAATTTATAAATATTAGTTTGTGTTCTTTCATGTGTGAATTTTAACATTTGATGTGCAAATTTCTTTATCACTCTCACAGAAAAAAACTGTCAGATTTTCATTAGTTGTCCCTTATATTTCCCCACATATAGTAATTTTAGTCTTTTGCAGGGCCACCATAAACGTAGGAGCACCTACTGAGAGTGATCGAACTTTCTCTAATCGCAGTTGTGAGCTTTTAGTTCTGTTCTGTTGAGTTCAGTTTCTAACTATAATTGAGACAACTGTTTGCCTATTGCCAGGGTTTCAGTAAATAATACTTATCAGCTGGAACATATATGTGTTTTAGATAACCTTCATGTAATATACACACCTAATTCAATATTATATAATGCCAATATTTTCCAAAAACGTTTTTCTGAATAAATCACCAACCCAACTCATTATATCATGAAGGTAATAGTTCAGGGTTGGCCACAGATTTGAAGAGTCCCACATACATCCTTGAATATTTCTTGCTTAAATACTCTTTTCTACGCAAATAGATAAGATTCTATCGATAACCATCAAACTGTTGCCAAAACCTTGACGAAAATTTTCAAAATAAAAGAAAATTAATAAATTAGTGTCAAAACAGAGATCCATTTTATATGTCGGAAATATGATAGAGATATTTTGTTCTTACCGTATATACTCAAGAAAATATCGTTATTGTGGGGAGAAGTCTACGGTCGACGGATACACGAGGATCTGAAGCTGACTCTTGAATTAAAATTCGAAATAATTACGACAGAGTCGATCATGTGTCGGCCTTTATTTATGAAAATATATTTGCCCAAAAAATGGCTTCATGTTTTCATATACAATGATACTTTATTCTGAGAAAACCAAATTGAGTTTTATACACGATTTAAGGGAAATTACAAAGTTCTTTCGGTCAGAATAAGCAATTCGACTGGTAAACGAGTGAAATACGTACACAAAAACACATTATTATTTTTGAAAAAAACATCTGCAAATTTTAAGCTTTTCTTATTTCTTTTCTTTTTATCTTTTTTCATAAGATGTACACGATTCACTTGTAATGCGACTATCTAAAGGTTCAGTGACAGTAATAGTAATATTGTAGTGGGATTTGGTTAGTGTTTTTTTCTTTCTTTTTGTCATGCGATCCAACAGGCGTTAATTCCCAGTCTGGATAATCAATTAAGCTGGCGACCGTCGAGTCAAAATCTCGAACGCTTTTTGTGGCTTTTCCTCTTTTTTTTTTTTTTTTTTTTTTTTTTTTTTAGATACGCTATAACTCACAAGAGCACTGCGTGAACTCTGTCGCTTCGTCTTAAAGCTCATGGTGGTACACAGTCATAATATTCTTAAGTTGCTTTGAAAATCAGTGATTTAGTTGGTTGGTTGGTTTTATTGCATATCAACACTAGTAGGTTATTTAATGCCAAATCCTGTTTATATATATATATATATATTCATTTGTAAACAAATAGTTTACAAATACTTTTTAGATAAGAATTTTCAAACTAATCAGGGCTCATTTGTTTGCACACAGTTAAATGGTTTCAAGCATTGCTATCTTACACCAATAGTTTTATTTGCCACAATTAAATGGTTTCGAGTACAGTAAATGATTACAGTTCTATTTGACCAATTGATGAGACCATAACAGGTACAACCACTCTATGTTAGAGTGGACAAGGGAGTAATGGCAATGAAGGAGTGTTCCACCTTCCCTAAAGCCCCATGAGTGGACCCTCACCATCAAATAGCATAATGTTATAACCAGGACACTCGTTTGGTGTGTGTGTGGGGGGGGGGTCTTACCTCTACGCTAAGATGCAGTCAGCATATTTTACAGCCACAGCCAACAGGACTGAAATCATAGATTTAGTACTTCTGCTTCAATAACATTTTGTAAATCTGTTTTCTTGTTTTTCATGGCATTTTGTTTTAGTCGATTCGTTTTTTCGAATTCTGTGAATTAGGAACAAAAATTCCTTTGCTTGTATTCACATCGCACACTTTGTTTGTAATGGAGAAAAAAAGACAAACAAATCTGTTCTGACCAAACCGAATTCTTTCATGTAATCTGTCTGCCATCGTCTCTTTCGACTTATCCCATGACTTTTTACTACTTCTCCAAATAGTAGTACACTTCATGCTATTGAAATAGTGGGCGGGGGGTCACCGTGATGTAGTGGTTTACATACTGGACTGCGACATCGTAGTAAGCGAGTTCGAACTTATGGGGGTTTCGTAAGTGTTTTACTATTTTTTTACGCTCCCTGTACGAGTATTTTTTGGGCTGGTTGCGTTAGCTGAAATGTAATGAGTGAAAAAGTAAAAGTAACAAAGAAACCAGTAAACCTACTAAGATTTAACTTTATTATCAAGGTTCCAACTAGGCTTGAAGGGAGAAGTTGCCTGTCAAGAAAACATTGCTTTTACGGTGAAGTCCATATTCTTTCTCCTGTCTCTTTCGTGCTTGGAAAACTTTTTTCCGGTCATGCTCAGATTGTTCTTCTAGTCAAAGGCATTCTTATATTTATATTTTCTTATTTTATGTTTTTATATCTATTTTGTTTTATTCTATGTTTTGTTTTTTGTTTTTTTATATTTTATTTTATTATTTTATTGTTATTTAGTTGAATGGTTGTTACTTTTTACTTTTTACTTTTATTTATCATTCAATCCCCACAGACTCCAATAGCGCTTTAAAGGTCACTTTCAGACTAATACCCTTGGGAAAAGTTTGATCCCCTTTATTCCTCTCCTCCCCAGCTACCAGTTAAATAGTACTACTGCTGTCCTTCTACGAGGGGGGCTTTGCTATTAAATAACCCACGAAGATTAATTACACCTGGAAAAAGTAGAAATCCAACTATTCTCCCTCCAACAAGTAGTAACTAGCAGGTCTGACTAGGCTCTTTAACCCTAGTATGCAACCGGTCTAAGAAGAGGAAAATTCTAAATTCAAACCACTTATAGACTAGGAGAGGGATCGGCTCCGCTGGGATATTCTCGCACTAGACACGCTGCTTGAATGACGCCCCTTACTGAATAAGTCCCAACCAATGGGAAATGGGCCAATACTTTGGCCATCAAAATATAAATAGTAGAAATGACAGGACAAATCATTGGTTCAGTTTGTTTTTATGGCATATAAAACGTTGTAGCTTATTTAATGCTAAATCCGGTTTATTCATATTTATAAGTTAAGTTGGCAACCATAGTCAAGGGTTCCCCGAGAGCTCCCTTTTCAATAGCTACTACACCGAGGTGTAGGAGCGGGCGTTACTCTTTTCCCTGGATTACTCCATTTTACCTCTGATACATACCTTATAATGCTGAGCGTTAAGCAAGGTGCCATCGAGTAACACACATATATATATATACATATTTCTTCGTAACACACACACACACATATATGTGTGTGTGTGTGTGTGTGTTACTTCCGTAATAACCGGTCAGAAATGGAAGGCAAAAATAGCTGTAGAGTATGTAGAATCGACCCTTAAGATGAACGAAATAATTGGTAATGTGGCGAATGGAAGAGCAAGTCTAGGCTTTCATCCATAGAATTAGGGGTCCAAGGAATCCACAACAAACCAAAGAAATATGATTTCGGAAGAAATTCATCATCTTGAGGAAGTCAGGCGTATTGGACAAAGGAAACAGGACGTATGAATCAAGTGGGAGAGTGCAAAAGACAGAGTTGTCACGTGGGGTGACCTCAAGCACATAGAACCCAAAAAATGAAGTTTCCTTATAAAGGCAGTCTATGACGTCTTATCAACACCAGTCAACCTTCGTGCTTGGGGGTCAACTACATTCGATCAATGCAGAGTATGTAGGAAAACTGCCAGCCTCAAACATATTCTCATTGGATGCAAGTATGCTCTAAGAAGCTACATGTGGAGAGATAACGAAGTCCTGGAGATGTTTACTGAGTCTTCAAAGATATGATGTGCCACTGCCAATAAAGCTGTAAATAATATCACTAACAGAGCGATTCATTTCGTTAAAGAAGGAAATATTTCGAAACTTTCGCGTAAAAATATGCACAAATCAACATTGCTCGATGGCTGCACGAACTGACACGACGCAACTGATTAAAAACACCATTTCATATTTCAAAGTGAAAAAGCGTTGACGACCCAGCGTCCAGATATTGTCATTTGGTCTGATAATTTTTTAAAAAGGTTTATTATATATATATATATATATATATATGATTGTACATATGTATATATAAATATGATCGTATATATGTATTATTGTATATATATGTGTGTGTGTGTGTGTGTGTATGTATATATTAGTTGTCTAAATTTCTGAAACGAAGCTTGTTGATTTTTATCATTACGGGTTTTTATTGTTATTTCCACAACGTTTCGACCGTTATGTCCTCCTGCCTTCTTCAGGTGTTTGGCGAACTCGGGAACCTTCACGGAACTTCGAACTACGTCCTTTATTGAAACCACGGGAGTCGCCTGTTCTGATTCCGTTAGCCATAACCGGGTACAAGTACAAGTCTTAGGTATTCCTGTATATTACGCACCTGTAGTGAGGATTGAACCTGAAACCTACAGATGATTGTCTCCTCAGGGAACCAACGCCTATAACTGTTACGCCATGTGTCCTGCTGGACAATTCAGAGTGAATTTTTGGGTATTATAAACTTAATGTTCTTACTTTAGCTAGAATTACTACTATTATGTATGACAAAGGCAATGCCACCGTGGTAATGGATAGGTTGGAATACTCCAACAAATTGGCATATTTGATTGGCAATGGTGGCTATAGTAAAGTAACGAAGGACCCGACCCTGAAGACGGAAAGGAAGCTGTCACAAATCTTGGGTAAGAATAAAGATCTCATACCACAAACAAAATACAGACAGCTAATTCAACATTACAGTAAGCTGCCACACATATATGGCCTTCCAAAAATTCATAAGATTGCTATTCCATTGAGACCCATTGTCAGCAACCGAGGTTCAGCATGTCACCCATTGAGCCGCTTCCTTGTGGAGATCATCTACCCACTAACTGGTAAGTCCTCATCATGTGCTAAGAACTCAGCCTACTTTGTGGATAGAATCAGTGATGCCCCCATTCATTCAAACCAGATGGTGAGTTTGGATGTAGTGAGTCTGTTTACAAAGGTACCTACTGATGAGACACTTGCTGTAGTATGGGATAAACTGGCCGCAGACCCCTTGCTGGAAGAACGCACTTGTGTCCCAATAGATAATTTAATGGAAATGTTGACCTTCTGTGTGGAGACAACCTACTTCAGGATGAGATCTGATATATACCGACAGGAAGAAGGACTGGCTAGGGGTTCACCATTGTCACCAGTGTTGGCTAACTTATACATGGAATACTTTGAAGAAATGGCATTAGGATCAACAACACTAAAGCCATCTATGTAGTTTAGATACGTAGATGACATATTCATTCTCTGGCCTAATCAGGAAGATGTTCAGATATTACTTGATCACGTGAACTCAATCCGACCATCTATAGAGAAAGAGCAAGACAACAAATTACCCTTCCTCAATGTATTAGTAACACGCACAGAGCAAGGATTCAGGTCATCTGTGTATCGTAAGCCCACCTTCACCGGACAGTACCTCAATTTCAACTCCCACCATCCATATACGGTAAAGAAAGGAATAGTCCGTTGCTTACAACATCGAGCAAAAACCATTAGTAGCGATACAGATGCATATCAAGAAGAAATGATTAGTCTGAGACACAACCTCCATCGTAACAACTACCCAGAGAGCATAACATTAGCTCCAAGAAACCTAGATAGGAGAATGGAGGATAATACCCGAAAACTCACCATGGTAAGTCTGCCCTATGTCAAAGGACTAGTCGAAAGGATCCAATAGATATGTAGTCCATATGACATCAGGACAGTATTCACAAGTGGTTCAACTCTCCGGAGGTATCTCTTTCGGGTCAAACCACCAACGGAATTCAACATGTCCAAGAACTGTGTTGACTCCATCCCTTGCAGTTGGGGTAAAATATACAAAGGTGAGACTGGTCGCCCACTAAAAGTAAGCCTAGAAAAACATCGGAAAGCAATAGTACGAGGGGAGATTGAAAAGTCGGGTATGGCGGACCATATATGGAAGGAAAATGGAAATCATCTGCCCTTATGGGACAAAGTTGAAATAATTGATAGGGCTGAACATTGGAGGATTAGACGCCTTAAGCAATCAGCACATATGTTGGGCTACAATGACCTGCTGAGTAGACCAAGTATAGAGTTGAATACAATATGGGAACCGATAATCAAGAAGGCTAGATAAAAAAAAAAATCTGAATATGAGCACAGGTAAAAAATCATACATAATAGTAGTAATTCTAGCTAAAGTAAGAATATTAAGTTTATAATACCCAAAGATTCACTCTGGACTGTCCAGCAGGACACATGGCATAACGGTTATAGGCGTTGGTTCCCTGAGCTTCTAAGGAGACAATCATCTGAAGGTTGCAGGTTCAATCCTCACTACAGGCGAGTAATATACAGGAATACTTAACACTTGTACCCGGTTATGGCTAACGGAATCAGAACATGCGACCCCCGTTGTTTCAATAAAGGACGTAGTTCGAAGTTCTGTGAGGGTTCCCGAGTTCGACAAACACCTGAAACGGCCGAAACGTTGTGGAAATAACAATAAAGATGAAGACACTAGTCCGAAAAACTTTAATGATAAAAATATGTATATATGTATACATAAGTATATATACCTATATATGTATGTGCATTTATATGTGTGTGTGTGTGCGTGTATCTACGAGGTGCATACGATAATTTTCCAGACCTTTTTCGTATGGGCACCTTTATTGATAGTACATACATGAAACTGTATCCCCTTCAACGTAATCTCCTCCGGCTGCAATGCACTTGTTGTACCGTTCCAACACCTTCTGCAAGGACCCATGGAAGTCTTCTTGTGTGAGCGTGTTAATGACCTTCGTCATAGCCTCTGATCTTAGGGAATAACCAAAAGTCATAGGGAGCAAGGTCTGGACTATACGGAGGGTGTGGAACTGTCTTGATGCCCATCTTTGTCAAATAGTCTGTGACAAGGATGGAGTTGTGGACTCGTGTATTGTCATGGTGGAAATGCGACTTAATAAACTTGTGTGGTCCCAGCATCGTATCAAGTTGCATACGAAAATCATTGTGCATAAGGTATGTGTTTTGACGGCCCTCCTGTATGCAAGTGAGACTTGGACACTCTATAAACATCAACTTTGCACTTAAGTTATATTGAAATTCAAGGAAAATTATTTGATAGAACCGTGTCCAAAACAAACAAAAATGACTTAACTCTACGAAACTCTAAATATTAATATCCAGTGTATGCGGTCACTAATCTCTAGGCATAAAATACCTCTAGACGATTCGACATGCCATTAAAATTAATCAATGAATTAATCAAGTACTGCCGTATTGCTGGTATGGTGATTTTTCCATACCAACTTGCTCCCCCTCATCTTGATGATTTTTGAAGTCAGAGATTGTACTAAGTCATCATTTCGAATACTGATTTTCTAGGTCGGTAGACAAACTTTCTCCAGTTGGAAGATTGACATGATAATCTTCCTCATTGTTCACCCAGCCTCATTTGGCCTTGTGCTTTACTAAATTCGTTACATATCTCAATGAATTTCTCAACTTTGCTATTGATCTGTATTCGTGTACAGATATAGTGAGAGCATTTCGAATGGGGATTTTCAAAACCAGCTTCACCCCACCCAACCCATTCCAATGTTCTGTGTTTCGATTTGATCTTTTGTCGAACGAATTTAAACTAGTATGCTTTTTTATTCAACAAATGATAGATTTTATTTTTCTGAAGAAACACGTATCTTATCAATAAACATTTATCTCTTTTTTTTTTTTTTTTTTTTTTTTTTTTATCTAACCAACATACTTGCGTTCACCTCGTTTTTCTTTCATTCTTGTCTTCCAATAAAGAAATATTGCTGACATAGAAACGTCTCATTAAAATATCTTACCTTGAACCACTTCGATCGATTTGAAGTTACTCTTTCAAATTTCAGCGATAAACTTTGATTTTCTTTAAGTGAGGTAAGTGTAAAAAATGATCCGCTGTTACTTATTCTGTCTATTTAAATGTTTCACAGATTTTTTTCTTTCTTTCTTTATTAGTTTTTTGTTTTAGTTTTTGTTTTTTGTTTTGTTTTTTGTTTGTTTGTTTTTTTGTTTTTCCACTTTCTCATCAGTGATTAAGAACAAACGTTCCTTAAATAAATTTAAAAGATGTTTAAACCACAAACCAGGCAAAAAATATTATATTATCATAATACAATGAAATTATGTATTATACAGGGGAAACACAAAACCAGTCCATGGTGAGCTGAGCATTATCTTGGATTTCACTGCCCTCTATCGGTGGGAGGAGTAATAATTCGCTAAGCTTTTTGTTTTGATGTAACTCAAGGCCGTATGAATAGGGCACCCACTGAGACTCGAACTCACTCGTGAAGGTTTGCTTATCTAGCTTGCTAACCATTATACCAACCAAGGCACCCGGTAGGGATGAGTATACTAAGTTCTTCTGTTGAGAAAAGAAATATTTTGATTTAGGTTCTTTGTTTAATGACATATCAACCTCTGTGGGTTATTGAATGCCAAAGCAGTCCTTGTAGAAGGACTATTTAACCAATTGGTGGTAAGAATAAGGGGTTCATTTGTCTGAAAGTGAATGTAATAGCGTGACAAGAGTTCGAACTTGCTTACTACGATCTCCAAGTCCAGCACTTCAGCCATTACGTCGCGTGAAATCCCAAAGAAATATTCGAGATAATATATGTAATGTCACCATATTTATAGATATATTTCAAAAGGTTTTTTCGGGGAGAGATAAGACACTCTCCGAAACATATGTCCTTGATATGACATTAAACCATCTGATGGTGAAGCTTCAGTCGTGGAGCTTTAAGAAATATGGAGTACCCCTTCGTTGCCATTACTCTCTGATTCAGGTTCACTCTGACAAAGAGTCATAGTACCTGTTAGAGTCCCACTTATGGATCAAATAGAAATATCTAAACATTGTTTATACTTGAAACCATCTGTGTGTAAACAAATGACTAATGTTAAATTGAATTATCAGTATTGTATAGCAATACTTGAAATCATTTAACTGTGTGCAAACAAATGAATAATTTGAAATAGAATATTAATATTCGATAGCAATACTTGAAACTATTTAACTGTGCACAAACAAATGATTAGTATTAAATTAGATAGAAATACTTAATAAATAGAATTACTAATGTTAAATAATGATACTTTAACTGTGTGCAAACAAATAATCAATGTTAAACTAAATAGAAACACTTGATAAATAGAATTACTAATGTTAAATACAATACCCTAAAACTTTTAACTGTGTGCAAACAAATGAGCTCTGGCTTGTTTAAAAACGTTAGCTACAAACTATTCGTTTACAAATCATATATATTTAATATTCTTATGTATGTATAAACAGGATTTGGCATTAAATAACCTACAAAGGTTGATATACCATAAAACCTAACCAACCAACATCTTCAACAATAGCGCCAACACGTATCGTCTCTGGTCCTGAGGATAAGCACCTGGGTATTCCAACTACTTGTAGAGAAATGAAACACAGCAGAAAATATATTCTTATCCTTGCTTTTAATTGCTCTTGGATTTTCTGAATAATAAACTAACGGAGGCATAAGGACAGCGTCACCACCGTAAGGGTCCTCAGGGTAATTTGAATTCGTTGTTAGTTGCGTATGTGTATAAATAAACAAGGTTCTATTATTTAGCCATTTTTCCCTCTTCACCGATAACTGCCCAATAATGTGTAGCTCCTTCCTTGTTAATGGGATAAAACGTTTTATGAAGGGTCAACAACTCGTATTTTTTCTGACAAACTGCTTCTTTTTCATTGAAATAATTATGTATTCATCTTTTTTCTTCAAATCTTAATTAAAAATTAATAACTTTTCGGAATAATTATTATGAAAAGTTTTTATTAATTTCTAAGTTCGAATTTCGATCTTTTAAACTTTTTTTTTACTGATTTTAATCAAAATCAATTAAAAACGATGTATAAAAGCTTGAAATTCAAACTGAAAATTTCGAGATTTTCTCGAGCCGTTTTTGAGTAAATTTATTTTACCTTCCTTTATTAGGATAAGATAAGGGGGAAAGACATTTATCACGGTAAAAAATGTACTCAAGCCAAATCTGGACAAGACCCTCGACGCCAATTTCTTTAATAGTAACGTTTTGTCAGTGATGTTATATGCTTGTAAAACATGAGCTACCACGAAGAAAGAACAAAGACAGGGTCATCGAAAGATCCATACTGAAAATATCATACAAAGCAAGGTAATTCCGAGGCGGAATGAAGGACGTGATCGCAGAGTACAAAAAGCAGAAGTTTCGCTGGGTCGAACACGTCACAAGGTTCACAGGCAACAGGCAGACCTGTGTGCAACTATTGATTGGTATTCGAGAGTATGGAAACGACCACCCGGAAGACCTTCACGACGATGTGAAGACGAAATTGTCGAGTCATTCGGGCCAATATAAAGGGGAGTAAATGGAGAGTGAACTGTGACCGGCGACGTGGAAAACATCAGGTTGATAAAAGGAAAACGAGTGATCCTGTTTAGTTCCTGTTAATTTTCGCTGACTTCACTTTTTATCAACGAATCTATTTACAACACTCTCTGCTAAAGAACTTAGGAAAAGATTCTTCAGAGATTAGAATATTTTTAATTACTGACATAAAAAAATACAGGCTCCGGAAATTATCAACTCTACGAAGATTTCCTGGAAGAAGCACGCGGGGAAAATAATTTCACATTTCGGTAATCAAAGAATTGCGTTAAAATTTTTGACTCTCGACTGAAAACCCCAAATGTTTGTTGCAGTTGTTGTTGATTCTTTCCTGATTAGTTTAACACTGTTATCTCCAACAAAATTTTTAAAAAACAGCCATTTTTTCTTTGATGTAATTAGCAGTGTGAGATATAATACCAAATATAAATGAAAAAAGCTAGAAGATTATATTTCATCAGTCTTTTTAAGAAAAGTGAATTTTCCTAATTAGGTAAAATTTAGTACAGCACAAGGCCACAAAAGTACAGTTTCAAGTAAGAATCGAACTCCTTACTCAGTAGTGTTGACCTGCTAATTTTATTTACTCACCATTGCGAAACGTTCACTAGTATTTCCTGGAATTAGTTTAGTCTGGCACAAAGTAACAAGCGTTGAGCACTCGGTGGTAATCAAATTAACTACAAAGGGAAATAGTTTTCAATACAAGATTAGCTAACAATTGATTCAAGGGTAAGGTGTATTACCACCGATGTTTCACTATCTTCGAGACTTTGTTTTCTGTAAATAAATATACGAATAAAAACATTGTATCAAACAGGCGATTTGTTCAACCTGCTGGTGTTGTTTTGTAAACAATTCAAAGATGTTAATTCGATTTTTTCCAGGAACACAAAAATATAGATCAGGAAATAAATAAATAAATAAATGAATAAATAAAATAAATTAAAAAAGAATTAAATAAAAATCAATGAACCTCCGATTTGACAAAATCAAAACATTGTTCAGTCGTTAGGGACACGCGTTTCGTCTTGTGATGTTTAAAAAGCGATTAGGTCGACTAGATTGAATAAACAGAAAAAATGGTGGATCCCCGTATGGGCTAACAAGTTGAACAGCAACATCTTTGCAAGTTCGAACTCTAGTCGTGCTATTACGTTCACTTTCGAACTAATACCCTTGGGAAAGGCATAAAGCTCCCATCCCCCCTCACTTCCACCGTGCTATAGGTTAAATAGTACCACTACTGTCCTTTTACAAGGAAGGTTAGTATAGCATTAAACAAAGAAGCGAAAACTGAAATAGTTGTATGTTTACACTAGTATTCGAGCTCTGTAAAAGCTAGATTTCAAATGCTGATTATTAAGGCCGACAAACAAGGTCAGTTTAGAAGGTTGACGTAATAGATTTACTCCTCATTCTACTTCTTTTTCTTTTGTTTATTATTTCACTTGATTCTTTGATTTTTTTTCCAGGGGAAATTGTGTGTAAAGAAACAAAAGAAGAAAAGAAGGGAGATGCTTTTTTTTTCTTTTTTTAAAAGTCTGATGCTATGGCTAATTCGTTAAGGATTAACGTTTGATATTGTTTTTGTTGTCTGTCTTTTAATCTAATCTCCCCGGTTTCTCTACAAACAAACAAGTAAGATTAACAATCTGTATTTAGTTTGTTTAATGTAACGCTATGTAATTGTCTGGGGCAGGCAGATTCTCCTTCCCGCTAAAACAACAAAAACAAAAAAAATTCTTAATTCTTTTTTTTTTCTTTCAAAGAAAGCTAAAGTTACCTGCTTTCCTCATTTCGCAGGTTTGGTGCAATTCTTTGAGAGATGCAGGTGGTCAACGCATTACCGTTCGCTGCAGGTGTTGCTCCCCTTCACCCCACACCTAAACTCAGTGACAGATGATAACAGGAATCTTTTGTTGGTAGTTTTATCATCAGCTGCTGTAGGAACAAAACAACCACAAAACTTACTGCGTTTAACCAATCACAACCAGAATTCGAATGTCAATCAGCGTTGTCATGACGACATGTCACGCCTCTACCTTTTCATTCTTTGTCCTTCAGTAATTCTTCCACCACCACCCCAATAAGTTTGCTGCTGAGAGAGAGAGAGCCATAAAGAAATCTCAGTAATACATTTAAGAAATTGCTTGTCTACTTCTAAAGTTTCTAAACCACGTGGTTTCATTGTGTAAAAATCCTGTTGCGTAAAATAAGAAATGAGATCCTTATTGTAGAGCAACAGTTGAGGTGCTGTACTCGCAGATTCTTACAAATGAGTTTGATTATTACAAAGGGCTCTGTCGGTGTGGCTTAGAATATCCTACTCGGACTGTGCCCCTTGCAATGAGGTGTCCTGGGTACGACACTAAACACTATCGTTTTAAGAAGTTCGTGAAACTACAAGTAACGCTTGGGCTAATCACCGGTTTATGAGGATTTTTAGTAACAAATTAAAAAATCTAGTCTGATTATAAATCTCTCTCTCTCTCACTCACACACTCACTCACTCACACATACATGATTGTTCATATCATATAAAACTTGTATTCAAGATTATAATATTTTTATAATATAATCGCATTAAACTGTACAATAACTCTGCACCTCAACCAAAAACAAAAACAGTTAAATTTTGTGCAAATTTAGGATCCAAAAAGGCGGAATTTTATTACAGCTAGCCAAACTTTCGATAGGCCCAAAAATCACTTCAGGGCGTATATAAAAACCAAAGTTGATCCACTTTTCAATCCAAAAATCTTATAAATACGCGAAAATATTTTTGCCTGACAGTTCAGCCACCATTTCTGCATGAACCTTTGTCACTTAACATGCTGAACTCAAAAAAAAAAAATAAAATAAAATAATAATTGTTAGAATTAAATTTCAAGCCAGTTACTTGGAGCTAACATACAACAATCAACGAACACAACCACAGACGTATTTTTACATAAATTGAAGTAAAAATAATTCTTACGACAATTAAGATTACTTTTGCTGCTATTCCCTGCTGTTTAGAATAACTACTATCCTTACGATTACTGAATGCAGGATGAACCCTTTTCTGTATGCAACAATTATTTTTGTCAAAGGTTCCAAAACAAACTCTTTCATATGAACAGAACTTTTCGTTTGAACTCTTTTGCCGAAACATTTTTTGCATATTTTTCTTGCTTGCATCGCAGTTTCATTGTTGTTAATTAATAAATACATACTTGTTATTATTCTTTAACACAATTTATGTAGTTTGGTTCTTCATTTCAACAGATTTTGTCCTTTTGTTGAATAATAATTACACGAAGTCTTACAAAATCGTTACAAAGTACATTTTATGCAAACTTTCTCATTTGGATGTTTTATATTTATTTTACTCCTTTGATGGTTTTTCACATCAGCGTTAGCTGATGGTCTTCCATTGGAGTTTGAATGACAGCAACTCTCCTCAAGTCTCCTGGACTCTTCTCAGTATTCTGGCCGAACTATATTACTATAGTTTAGATGGTCCCCACTCGTGCTCTCATTTCCAACTCCTCCTGTATTATTATCATTATTATCCTTTGAGAGTTTTCCACACCAACGTTGGCCGATGGATTTTGACAGGAGTTTGAGCGACAGCTAGTCTCCTCAAGTCTCAAGGATTTTTCTCAGTATTCTGGCCAATCTTAATAATGCTGTCATCTGGATGGTCACTACAAGTTCTCTAATTTCTAAGTCTTCCAGTCCTCAGATTTCTAACCTCTCACTCACCGACTACGATTTTTTCAAGCATCTGGACACTTTTTCACCAAAAAACATTCCGTCCCAAAGGAGAAGTACAAACTACTTTTAAAGATTTCTTGGCATCAAAACCTTTAGAGCTTTATCGTGCAGGCATATATAACCCTGTTAATCAATGGCGAAAATACATAGATGTTCAGGGGTCATATTTTGACTGATTAAAACGCTGTTTAAATTCATTAATTCAGGAATAAAAGTTTATTCTAAAATCAGACTTGTCCTATCGGTTGTGGCTATAAAATACACTGACGGCATCTCTGCAGAGGGGTAAGACCCCCCACAACGAGTGTCCTGGATATGACACTAAGCAATCTGATGGTGATATTCCAGTAATGCTGGAGCTTTGGGGAATGCGAAGTACTCCTTTATTGTCATCGCTCTCAGGTCCACTCTGGCCCAGAGTGGTAGCATCTGCTAGAGCCCTATCTATGCGTCAAACAGAACTAAACTGTGTACTTACGCTAAACTCAATTGTTTGAAATAGAACTGTTTTGTCATTTTGACATGTATACTGCGTACTTATGCTAAACTGAATTGTTTGAAATAGAACTGGTTTGACATTTAACTGTGTGTAGACATAAACTATACTTATACGAAATTGAATTATTTGAATTAGAACTGTTTGACTGAACTGAATAGCTTGAAGTAGAAATGTTTTTAACAAACTGTGTACTTATGCTAAACATAATTATTTGAAATAGAACTGATTATTTGTATAAAAATGGATTTAGCATTAAATAACCAGCAATGGTTGATATGCCATAAAACCCAACCAACCAACCTAAAATCGGAAATTATTTTCCGAACAACCAAATATTTAGGATTTCATCAAAGAAGGAACCCCGAGGGTAAGTGAGTAGAAACCAAGATCATGTAAATCTGATGACACAATATTAATTTCTATAAGCTTTAGTTTAGTATGAAGCCATAACAGTCCGACACCTGTCAGGATTGAACTTACAATACAAGCTAACAGTACACCAGATCAGTATACTAACTGTGATAAATAAATTTGTAAGAAAAGACAACGTGTAGGTAGTTATTCATATGAGTAATGTAGGCTCACATATGTGCAAGGGAAATCCAAAAAGTAAAGTATTAGTATTCCAACAAGCTGATTAGTATAAAGATAAAACATTGTTCGTATATTACTAGTACTACTACGTTATTTTTCCATGTAGTCACCATATTTTGCCGCATTTGTCCTATGGGTACATGAGCGTATAGATACCCTCTCCGAAGAACGTGGGGGATTCTCGTGGTGTAATTGCTAAAGTGTTAGAGTGCTGCCTCGAAGTAAGTTACATCGAGCTCCAGCATTCAATTTTGGACAAATACCCCCGTTAGTGGTTAAATAGTTAAACCACTGTTCATCTATAAGAATAGCTTTAGCATTAAATAACTCACGAAGGATGATATGCCATTAAACAAAGAAACCAGACCAAACCAAACCGAAGAACGTGGCGTCAAGTGATTCGATGCCACTTCTACAACAACGGCGTCATCTCTGTGGAACCACTTCCAGATGTCGTTTGAGAGATAAAAATCAGGACTTTACGATGAGTGCGCTAAAGCACCCCAACCATATCAATCAATGCGCTGGAATTTGTGTTCTTCGGTTACCTGCTTCAGTTAACAGCGAGAGAACACTTTCCGCTATCCGAACTGCTCGTGGAAGGTTTCGTGGACCACTGATTTCGCAAGATCAACTTCCACAGCCATATCACCATGTTTAAACTGTCCATCAACTTGCGTGCAACGTACTCTTGCGTTGTTGTTGAACATGGACACCTATATAAGACTCGCCTTGCTTATTCGTATTCCTCTCAGTGAATGCTGAAGGACAGATTTATACATGGTGAATTTTTGGCATGCAAAATTTTCGCGCCTCGCAACCCTGTCAGCTTTATTACAATATCACATATACATTTGCTCAATATAAAAGCAGATCTAAGAATTATAACATATTCACTGTTGCTTTGTGTTTACAGATTTTATGATGTTTTAATTCCAGTCAATTTGTACCTATCAGTGCTTTATTTTTCGAACATTCATCGTAATTGTGAGCGATTTGTTTATATATATATATATATATATATATATATAATTTACTCGACCCCTCTACACGGGCAGGATCCTATACAAGGTCCACTTTAAGCAGAGTTTAACAGGTTTTAATTCAGTTTTCCTTTTTCTTGACTGATTGCCATATCATGGTTTAAAAGCCTAGTCTGCCCTACTATTTACCCAAAGTTGGAGAGTGGATAATTGAACTCATAACTTTTCCAATGGTATTAGAGTTATGTGGAATGCAAACAGGCTCGTCCAGTATTTGAACTCGTATCACCGTGTCCATTTCCAACGACGGTATCCAATACACCACAAGTCTGTCTGTCTCTCTCTTTCTCTATCTCCCATGTACATATAACTTTCTTTGCAACTCATGCTTTTCACAATTGTGACATAGGAATCCTTTTGTAGTTTAGGACATCTGGTCGAGATTTTTTTTATCTGAGAAGATTTTAAGTTCTAGTCAGAGAATTTCTTTATGCTGGCGATGCTGACTTTGTAACTAACTCCAAAACCAGTATATAACACATTATAGATCGTTTTTCAAAGTCATCAAATGTTACATAACAAACATTCTCAAAACAAGTCAAGAAAACACTACAATGACAGCATCGAGAATAATCCCAAATCATTGAAAATTGATATCCTGGGTTGTATAGCAAACATTTAAAAGATCTATGGAGAAAGACATTTAAAACAAGATATGCTTCCATTGTGAAGATCCGTAAAAGTTAGGAAAAATGTCAGACTTTCTGGTTCAGGAGTTTGCTTTGAGGTGTGATCATATTCTTCTCTCGAAGCCGTCACTCCATTTGTTTATCATCTCTTGGTTCAAGTTTTACAAGACTGCTGCAGATGGTGGTGGTGGTGGTGGTTATTTGGGTTTTATGACATATCAACTTTTGTAGGTTATTTAACGCCAAATCTATTCTTATAAAAATAGTCAGTTCTATTTCAAACAATTCAGTTTAGCATGAGTACACAGTTTAATTGTCAAAAACATTTCTATTTCAAACTATTCAGTTAATTCAACCAGTTCTAATTCAGCCTAGTAAAAGTATAGATTTTGTTTAAACACAGTTAAATGTCAAAACTCTTTCTATATTAAACAATTCAGTTTATTGTAAGTAGAATTTCAATGTTAAAAACAGTTCCATTTCAAACAAGTCAGTTTAGTATAAGCACGCATTTTGAATGTAAGTACAGTTTAATTGTGTAAAACATTTCTATTTCAAGCTATTCAGTTTAGTCAAACAGTTCTAATTCAAACAATTCAGTTTAGCATAAGTATGCAGTTAGTTCTATTTAACTCATAGATAGGGCTTTATCAGGTGCTTCCATTCCGGGCCAGAGTTGACCTGGGAGCAATGCCAATGAAGGGGTATTCCACATTCCCCAAAGCTCCAGCATTACTGAAATCTCACCATCAGATTGTTTAGTGTCATATCCAGGACACTCCTTGGGTGTTCTTACCTCTTTGCAGAGGTACAGTCAGCGTATTCTATAGCCCCAGCCGCTTGGGCAAGGTGGTGGTGGTGATGGTTCATTTAAGAAGACATAGTCGAAGAGAAAGCGCCAATCCAGACGTTGCGGTAGGATCAAGATATTGTAATTATATATATATAGGGATTACCTCCTTTGTCTGTCGAAGCATTTTTGTAAATAAACGCTGTAGATTCTGTTAATAAATAATACCTGTTTTATTGCATAATGTAAAAATTGAAATAATAAAAGTCTGGTATCTTCTGTCAAGTAAAAAATTATCGTATCAAAAATGTTGATTGAAGTGTACTTATTTCTACACGATGTGTGTGCACGCGCAATATACGTATCCCTATATGTGAAATATATACATATAAATGTGTGTGATAAATATATTTGTGTGTGTGCGTGTGAGATATATGTATATATAAGTGTGTGCTTGTGATATATGTGTGTGTGTGTGTGGTTATACTAATATGTGTGTGTGTGTGTGGTTATACTAATATGTGTGTGTGTATGTGGTTATACTTATACATTGTGTGTGTGTGTGGTTATACTTATCTCTATGTGTGCATATATGCTATTTTTCTTATAGAAAATGTACGAAAATCTCATTCTCTTGCAGGATGCCTTAAGACTTGACTTGTTTCCCGTTAACCCCGTGTCGTATTAAACTTAACACCCTTGAATTATACACGATCAACTGTCTTAAGCTTTCTTGCTTATGCACAGAAATATTTATTCCACTCAGTCAACAATTAAAGAACATTTAAATATGGGTTTCTCACGAACTTTCATATCTCTTAGAAACTTCATGTATATGAACGTACGATAAGGACATTTCTACACACACGCCCCTTTCATTCTTTTTGTGCGTTTTCTATTTAGTTTGCTGGGACAATGTAATATGTTGTTGTCAATTATAGTTATTCTAAAGAAGAAACAACATTTCCCAAACTCATATTGCTCCACAATATCTAATTCACACGTCTGTCATTAAACATGTGCTAATATACGAATATATCTCAGCGTATATATGTATTTATGTAAATCTGTCTTTTTTACCCAACTTACATACATTCCCATACTTAGAACAGTAGAGACATTCGTGGTGTAATGAATACCGTCGTAGCAAATGAACACGGCGACAAGAGGTCAAATCCTTGATGAGACTGTTTGCATTTTACATAGCTTGGAAAAGGTATGAGTCCTATTATCCTCCCTCCAACTATGGGTAAATAGTAGGACAGACAGTGCTCCTTAACCTTGGTATGGCAGCCGGTCTAGGAGAAGGAAAACTCTGGGTTCAAATTTGTTAAACTCTGCTTAAAAAAATTGACCTTGTGTCGCATCCTGTTCGAACGGAGAGGTAGGTAAATATATATATATATATATACAACAGATATTTCTGCTTCGACACAGGCACACAAAGCCTCTTCAGCTTCATTTTAACGAACGTTCCCTATTCGTTAGAATATGTCTCTTATATAATATGCACTTTTTAGCTTTGTCTGGCCCATGGTAACAAGGATAGAATGCTGAGTGATAATCAAATTCACTATAATAACCAGCGGCCATAAAATAGCTTGCTTGCAATCTCTACTACCGACGCTTTTGATGATTTACAAAGCTTTTTTTTTTCTCAAATGTATGAATGAGGTACTAAATGAGACTCGAACTCAATCGTGAAGGTTTGCTACACTTTTATGTATGTATTTACTCAAACCCTCCGCTTCCATGGGCTGGATATGACACAAGGTCAATTTTTAAACGGGGTTCAGTTGGTTTGAATTCGAAGTTTTCCTTCTGCTTGACTGGTTGCCTAACCAAGGCTAAAGAAATCAGTCTGGCCAAATATTTGCACATAGTTCGGGAGGGGGCAACATATGAATCCATACATGCATTAACACGAAGTAAGACTCAAACAACTCATCTAGGGTTTGGACCAGGGGCGCTAATTCCATTTCCCACGACTATAACCGTTACACTAAGCGTGTCTTTTATGTATTATGTGTGGTGGCACCATTAAAGCAATGAACAACGAAAAGGTGCTGTCAAAGCAAAGGATCTCCAGCCACCAGGCCTTTTAACACCAACAACTTGTTACTTTTGGAACCGTGTGTGTGTGTGTGTGAAAATGTAGGTATTATTAACCTTTGTTTAGTCTGACACAACCATTGCTTCGAACTCACTACTCCACAGTAACTGTCTAGTAGATTATCTCGCCAACCATTGCCCTACGGTGAGGTGACGCCTGCTTGTGTCGATATAAATTCGACTTTTAACAAAAGGGGCCGGTGGTGGGAGGCGTCCCAGCTCTTTTTACAGGTGGCTTGTGCCATGGCCAAGCAAACAAAACGCGCGTCTCTAACAAAACTTTCTTAATCTTTCTTAATCTGTCGGATTGTCGCGTGCTGTGCTGGAAAGTGCCTTCTCCTACTCCATCCCTTTTCTTTGAAAATACCTTGACAAAGTTTTTTTCTCTGAATTTATTGTTAATTTGTCTTAATCCGAAGCAGGCTGCTTGTTCGGGCCCGGGGATGGGAATGTCAAGCATAATTAAGGGTGTAAACAAAACTGAAAATTTAACAAAGCAATTAGGAACAAATAATGATAGTCGGAAAAATAACTCGTTGATAGAGTTCTGTATTTTAAATATTGCTTTTTACCTACAATCAACTGTGTAGGCAGCTGGCGCCTTGAATGGTGTAATAGTTAATGACCTTGGCAAACAGACCATTGTTAATGGGTTCAAACCTTACTGAGTGTCCCATACTTCTAGCTTTGTACATGACAACATTCCAATAGGGTTCAGAACGCTTCTTTTTATACCATATCATCCACAGTAGGTTATTTAATGCCAAATCCTGTTTATACATACATACATATATATATTAAATGTATGATTTGTAAACACATTTTCTAAATAGCATTCTTAAACGAGCCTGCGCTCTTTTTTGCACACAGTTAAATGGTTTCAAATCTTGCTTTATAACGGTCACAATTTAACATCTATTATTCATTTGCACGCACAGTTTGTTCTATTTGACCTATAGATAGGACCCTATCAGGTGCTACCATTCCGGGTCAGAATGGACTGGGAAGCAATATCAATGAAGGGGTACTCCACATTCCCCAAATCAGATGGTTTAATGTTATATCCAGGACACTCATTGCTAGAATATATATATATATATGAATTTTGAAAATAAATTTTCGAGCGCTGATTATATCGCACAAATTTGAAACAGAACGCTACCAACAGAAATAGAAGGATTTAAAGAAGGTTTTTGGTTTCATTTAATAATCTGCACGCCTTGATGAACCAAAACATTTAACGTTGGCTAAAATTTATACAAACATCATCCTCTGAAGACCTTGTGTTTTGGGGTTTTTTTGTTGTTTTTTTTCCATCTTTTCATTTTATATATATATATATATATATATATATATATATAATGGTGGGGGTCTGGGAGGATTTTATCAAATGAGACAGACACTTCGTGTCTGCTTATTCCATCTTTGATCCATTCAAGTCTTCGTATGAGTCATTTGAACTTTGGTTGGAATGAATTTAGGAAGGTACCATATGTTTTTCCGGTACTTTCGGCTCAAACTAGAGCCATTTTCGGGAGAGCGAATAATAAAATGACAAACACAATGAGTCATGTACATTTATATAAAGAGTAGGAGGAAGAACAACTGGGATGGGAATTTACGGAAGAAAAGAATTTTACTTGAGGTAAGAAGAAGAATTGGTAATAAATGTGCTATAAGCATTTTAGAATGTGGCAGCTATATTCGAAATCGATCTTGTAAGAGGAAAGTTTGAAAAGTATTTGGGGAAAAATACGGCGACTTCCTAAATTCATCCCATCCAAAAGCCAAACAATTCATGGTAAAACTTGAATGGATCAAAAACAGAATAGAATAGGCAGACATGTTTAAAAAAGAAAATTCTCTCTCTCACTCACTCACTCTCTCTCTCTCTCTCATATATATGTATATACATATATATATAGTTTTGGAGGAACTGGTAGTGTAATGGTTATCATCACAGCAAATGGACACAGGAACCCTTGTTTAACACCTGGACGAAGCTGTTTGCAATTAACAAAGCGCAAAACTCTTGGGAAAGGTATGAATCCAATTGTTCTCTCTCCAGCTGTGGGTAAAAAGTAGGGTAGACTGGTCTCTTTAACTTCGGTATGACAACTGGTTAAGAAGGAAAACTATGAATTCAGATTCGTTGAACTCCACTTAAAAATTGACTTTGTGTCGTATCCTGCTTTGGCCTGGTGTGATAACACCTTATATGGTCCAATCTATGGGTTAAATAGAATTAAACTGCGTTCTTACGCTAAACTTATTTGTTTGAAATAGAACAGTTTTGACATTTAACTGAGTGTGGACAAAAACTATACAAATACTAAACTGAATTGTTTAAAATAGAACTGTTTGGCTAAACTGATTAGCTTGAAATAGGAATGTTATGTTGACAATTAAACTGTGTACTCATGCTAAATTGAGTTGTTCGAAATAGAACTGATAATTTGTATTAAAATGGATTTGGCGTTAAATAACCTCCAAAGGTTGATATACCATAAGACCCAAGCAACCAACTAACTTCTCTTTCGTTTAGAAGACTGACGTAACATACTCTTCCAAATTTCAAATTCTTCCCGTTTTTTATTTATGTCGTGTTATACTGAGTTGAGTAAATCTAATTGACCTTATCTGAAGACTGCAAATAAAACTTTTCTTTTTTTAGCAAATTCTCTAAATAACTTCAGTTTTTAACCTTCCTCTCAAGACTGACATTCAAGGTTCGGCTGAAAAGTTCATATAATGACGTCATATCTGCTGTTAATGACTTTTTGATCAATGGAATCAAAGCACTGCAACACTGCTGGAAAAAGTATGTTGGAAAACTAACCTTATTCGGTCACATTCCATGAGAGTACCTTGGTCAGCCGATGAACTTTTTAGCCGAACGTATATGTATTTTTGTTCATTTTTTTTTTTTTTTTTTTGCGTAAGTGTGTTTTATGACTGCTGTAATATATATATATATATATATATATATATATAATGTTTGTTTGTGTATATATATATATATAATGCCTGTTTGTATATATATATATGTATGTATAATGTTTGTTTGTATATATATATATATATATATATATAATGTTTGTATATATATATGTTTATTTGTTTATATGTATATATATATATGTTTGTTTGTATATATATATATATATATATATATATATAATGTTTGTGTGTATATATGTATATATATATATATATGATGTTTGTTAGTATATATGTATATATATATATATATGATGTTTGTTTGTATATATATATATATATATATATATATAAATATATATATATATATATAGGATGTTTGTTTGTATATATATATAAATATATATATATATATATGATGTTTGTGTGTATATATATATAAATATATATATATGATGTTTGTGTGTATATATATATAAATATATATATATATGATGTTTGTTTGTATATATATAAAAATATATATATATGATGTTTGTTTGTATATATATATATAAATATATATATATATGATGTTTGTTTGTATATATATATAAATATATATATATGATGTTTGTTTGTATATATATATAAATATATATATATGATGTTTGTTGTATATATATATAAATATATATATATATGATGTTTGTTTGTATATATATATAAATATATATATATATGATGTTTGTTTGTATATATATATAAATATATATATATATGATGTTTGTTTGTATATATATATAAATATATGTATATATGATGTTTGTTTGTATATATATATATAAATATATATATATATATATATATATGATGTTTATTTGTATATATATATATAAATATATATATATGATGTTTGTTTGTATATATATATATATAAATATATATATATATATAATGTTTGTTTGTATATATATATATATATAAATATATATATATATATATAATGTTTGTTTGTATATGTATATATATAAATATATATATATATATAATGATTGTTTGTATATATATATAAGTATATATATATAATGTTTGTTTGTATATATATATAAATATATATATATAATGTTTGTTTGTATATATATATAAATATATATATATAATGTTTATTTGTATATATATATAAATATATATATATAATGTTTGTTTGTATATATATATAAATATATATATATAATGTTTGTTTGTATATATATATAAATATATATATATAATGTTTGTTTGTATATATATATATAAATATATATATATATAATGTTTGTTTGTATATATATATATAAATATATATATATAATGTTTGTTTGTATATATATATATAAATATATATATATATCAATGTTTGTTTGTATATATATATAAATATATATATATATAATGCTTGTTTATATATATATATATATATATATATATATATAATGTTTGTTTGTATATATATATATATAATGTTTGTTTGTATATATATATATATATATATATATATATATATATATAATGTTTGTTTGTATATATATATATAATGTTTGTTTGTATATATATATATATATATATATAATGTTTGTTTGTATATATATATATATATATATATATATATATATATATATAATGTTTGTTTGTATATATATATATAATGTTTGTTTGTATATATATATATATATTGTATATGTATACATATATATAATGTTTGTATATATATATGTATATATATAATGTTTGTATATATATATATATATAATGATTGTTTGTATATATATATATATATATATAATGTTTGTTTGTATATATATATATATATATATATAATGTTTGTTTGTATATATATGTATATATATATATATATATATATATATATATAATGTTTGTTTGTATATATATGTATATATATATATATATAATGTTTGTTTGTATATATATATGTTTGTTTGTATATATATGTATATATATATATATATATATATATAATGATTGTATATATATGTATATATATAGATATATAATGTTTGTTTGTATATATATGTATATATATATATATATATATATATATATATAATGTTCGTTTGTATATATATGTATATATATATATATATATATATATATATAATGTTGTTTGTAAATATATGTATATATATATATAATGTTTGGTTG
>CAUZXS010003365.1:0-12500 GCA_963585895.1 Sepioteuthis lessoniana
TATTGAGGTTATGCATAACACACACGCACATAAACACACCTATATAATTATATGAATTATATATACGTATAAGTATACATTTATAATTATTTAAGATAAGCATATAACGCACTTACACATACACACACACACACGTGAATATATATATATATATATATATATATATATATATATATATATATATATATATATATATATATATATATATATCCTGCACCTTCTGAACTGTATTAGAAATTTTTTACATTCAATTACTGTTAGTTTCGAATCTTAAGAGTTTTCCCATTTTGTCGTTTCATTTTAAAATTGAATATAATTCAGAAGATACATTACATATTAACATTAAATTGCTCTGATGATGATTTAATATAAAAAAACGAAACGTTTATCATGTGCATATTATTCATCTATAAACAAACTCATCCACTAAATACTTTTTATTTTATATTTGTATATCAAATTACTTTTTGATTCATTTTAGTTTTGCCAGTTATATATATATATATATATATATATATATATATATATATATATATATATATATATATATATAATAAATCAATTATATACACACACACATATATATATATATATATAAATATATAAATCAATTATATACATATATATATATATAAATCAATTATATACATATATAAATCAATTATATATATATATATATATGTATATATATATATAAATCAATTATATATATATATATATATATATATATATATATATATATACATATATATATATATAAATTATATATATATAAATTATATATATTTATTTGTATATAAATTTTATATATATTAATTATATTTATATATTTATATCTAAATTATATATATATAAATTATATATATGTGCAAAAATTATTTTTATACATATATAAATTATATATATATAAATTTATATATATATATATATATATATATATATATATATATATATATATATATATTTCCTTAAAATATAGATATATGTATATATATATATATATATTATGTATATAAATATATATATAATCTTGGCTAAATAGTAATTTTTATTATGTTTCTTATCTTAATTCGTACTATTTATTTAAATTTCTTTATTACTTTATTTTTTATTATTGTATAAAAACTGTTTCTCATTTTTTCCGGGAAGAAATTGTTTTTTTCCCAGTAGCGTATCTACGGGTGGTTTCGGGTATGTGAGTACAGGTTCATGTCGGGTAAGTCCTCGAGAGATAAAGTAAAATACTGCAACCTATCAACGCGTAAGGCTTACTGCTGCTCTAAGTGCAACCGTCCTCGTCTCTTAACTCTCCTGTGAAATGTATCTCTTAAAAGAAGTCAAAATATTATTCTAAACCCTTCAGGATAACTATCAGCATTTGTAAAAAAAATTACGACACTTCTATGATACGGATATCCGCCTGAAGGCAACATAATTTTATTATATACTAGACGACCCGTGAACGCGTTAGATTTTAGTTGTAACAGTGGTCCATAATGATACTGATACTCCTGTTTAGGAAAGGGTGAAGGTTTCTAATTAGCATGTTCAAGTTATCTTGATTATATTGAAGAGTTGAGTGATTAAGAAGTGACGTTCAGTGCTTTAAAACCCAATAATAATAATAATAATAATAATAATAATGGAGACGTGAGGAGACTTGCTGTCACTCAAACTCCAGTGAAAGACCATCAGCTGACGCTGATAGGAAAAACTCCAATGGAACCACTGGTTATGATCAAGAAAGGGGCAGATAAATACATTTACAAGATACCTGGCACTCCCAGCCTATATGAAACAAAAAAAAAATCAGACTATACGGAACTGCCCATCTCCTTAGGAGAGTACTGCCAATTTGATTGGAAAAATAACAACCAAAAGATGCAGTAATGTATATATATATATATATATATATATATATATATATATATGTAGACAAAATTTGAAAATTTCTATTAAAGGCGGATTTTCTTAAAGATTTTTTTCCTCTAGCCCTCACCTCATGGTTGACTGAATGCATATTTCTGTGGAGATTGGTTTCCTGTCGTCGTCGTCTGAAGAAACACAGGAGAAAAAAAATTCTTTTAAGGATGAACTCGCTTTTAGAATATATATATATATATATATATATATATATATAAAGACAGAATGCATATAACCTCTATCTTCAAGTGAAGGATTGCCAGAAACCGAAAGCAAGGCTGAAAATTAACGACTACTACTCCTACTACAATAACGAAAATAATAATAACAACGACAATAATAATAATAATAATAATAATAATAGTTATAATAATACAGCTGAAGATAATGGGGAATATTAGAGTGATTGTGATAAAATTTGTACTTCGTGCACCTCTAACAGTTTAAAAGTATTTCGACAGAGACTGGAAGAATTGGAGATCTGAGGAAAGATCAAACCCATAGAGGCCACGGCATTGTTCAGATATGCTCGAATACTGAGAAGAGTCCTGGGGACCTGAAGACACTTACTGTCACTCAAACTCAAGTGAAAGGCCATTATTTTACGCTGGTGCAAAAACACATGCACTAATCTCGGCCAGAAGATCAGACCTAATAATATTCAACAACAAAAAAAGAAGAGAATTTGCAAAATTGTTGACTTTGCTGTTCTAGCTGACCACAGAATAAAACTGAAAGAATGTGAAAAGAAGGATAAGTACTTCGACCTTGATAGAGAATTGAAAAAACTATGGAACATGAAGGTGGCGTTGGTAAAAATCACCATTGTAATGGTGCTTTTGGCACAGTAACTAAAGGATCATTAAAGGGACTGGAGGACTTGGAAGTTGGCAGACGAGTGGAGACCATCCAAACAACAGCATTGCTGAGAACGGTCAGAATACGGAGAAGAGTCCTGGAGACTTGAGGAGTCTTGCTGTCACTGAAATTCCTGCGAAAAACCATCAGCTAATGCTGATGTGAAAAACTTCGAAGGAATAATAATAATAATAATAATAATAATAATAATAATAATAGCAAATTAGCACAGAAGGAGTACAATGCAGCAAATTAGCACAGAAGGAGTACAAAGCGAGACACGACTGGGTCGGCAAGGTGATCTACTGGGAAATGTGCAGGGAATTTCAATTCGACCATATAAACATATGGTATATGCACAACCCGGCGCCTGCCCAAGAAAATGACTCGCATAAACTCCTATGGGACTTTAACATACAAACGGATCACCTAATCCCGGCCAGAAGACCAGACCTCATAATAATCAGCAAAAGAAAGACAATCTGGAAAATTGTTGACTTTGCTGTCCCGGCGGACCACAGAATAAATTTGAAGGAAAGTGAAAAAAAGGATAAGTACCTCGACCTTGCTAAAGAATTAAAAAAAAAACTGGAACATGAAAGTAACGATTGTGCCAATTGTGATTGGTGCGTTAGGCACAGAAACTAAAGGATTATTAAAGGGCCTGGAGGACTTGGAAATTGGCGGACGGGTAGAGACTATTCAAACGACAGCATTGCTGAGGACGGCCAGAATACTGAGACGAGTCCTGGAGACTTGAGGAGACTTGCAGTCACTCAAACTCCAGTGAAAAACCATCAGCTCATACTGATGTGAAAAACTCTAGAGGAGTAAATAATAATAAGCGAAAATAACCAGAAAACAAAAATGGGAAGAAAAACTACTCAATGGACGTTTTAAAATAGCAGCAGAAAATTACGCCATAAAAGAATAATCATATCAAAGCAAGAATAGATAAGAGGCAACAAAAAAGTAAATGTAGGTTATGTGCTGATTGAGACGAAACGATCAGTCCCATTATAAGCAAATGCAGCAAACTAGTACAGAAAGAGTATAAGACAAGACACGACTGGGTGGCCAGTGTGATCCACTGAGAATTGTGCAAGAAATTTAAATTTGACAATACGAACAAATGTTATATGCACAAGTCAGAATCTTTTCAGAACAATGAGACACACAAACGTGTCTGGGATTTTAAGATACGAACGGGTTTCCTAATCTCGGCCAGACGACCAAACTTAGTACGAATCAACAAAAAAAAATAAAAGGGAACTTGCAAAATTGTGGACTTTGCTGTCCCGGCTGCCAACAGAGTAAAATTGAAAGAAAGTGAAAAGAAAAAATAAATACGAGGACTTTTCTTGGGAATTGAAAAACTGTGGAAAATGAAAGTGACGGTGATACCACTTGTAATTGGTTCTCTTGTTACATTCACTAAAGGATTGGTACAAAGACTGGAGGACTTAGAAATAAGAGACCGAGTGGAGACCATCTAGACAATAGCATTAGATCGGCCAGAATGCTGAGGAGAGTCCTGGAAACTTGAGTACACTTGCTGTCACTCAAGCTCCAGTGAGAAATCATTGGCTGGTGTGAAAAACTCGGAATGGAGTAAATAATAATAATAATAATAATGGAGGAAGAATGGATGTTATCCAGATCACAGCATTTCTAAAAACGGATGGGATACTTTGAACAGTCTTGGAGACTTGAGGAGACTTCCAGTTGCACAGACTCAAGCGAAAAATAATCGGTGAGAGCTGGTGTAAAAACTTGCAAAGAGATAAAAAAAAAAAAAAAAGAATTAAAAATTTCCATCTTGTGAATTTTAATGTTCCAGCGAATCACAGAGTTAAAAAAAATAAACGAAAAAACTCCTCCCAAAAAAACCCCAATAAAAAACGAAAAAAAAAAAAACGAAAAAGAAAAAAACATATAAAAACGAAGAAAAAAAACGACCCCCACAAAACGAAAAAAAAAACCGAAAAAAAAAGACAAATACTTGGGTCTTGCCTGAGAACTGAAGACGTTGAGGAACATGAAGGTGTCGGTGATACCAACTGTACTTGGTGCTCTTGGAACGGCCCCAAAGAGACAGAGGAAATTGGAGATCAGAGGAAGAATCAAGATCATCCGAATTTCTGCGTTGATAAAAATCTGCTAGAATTCGTAGAAGAGTCCTAGAGACCTGAAGAAACTTGTTGTCAATTGGAAAAACCACCGGTTAAAACTGGTGTAAAATTATAATGATAATAATAATTATTATAATTTGGAACCTAATAACTTACCATAGGTTGTATCATCCTAGAGCAGATATAGAACATTTCTGCATCAAGAGAGAAAATTGTCGATGTCAGAATTAATCAGCAAAACAACCAATACAAAATTAAAGGAATACTTGGAGACAACAGATTGGATGCTACAACTAGTAAACACACACGGGAAGCATGTATATCATCATCGAGTCACTATGCTAGCACGGATTTCCCTAACTCTCTCTCTCTCTCTCTCTCCCACCATTCGTCCCTATCACCCATTGCTCCCAGCTGGTCTTGCAGACTAAATCCAGTGTCCGTCCAGAGCTGTTATATATATATATATATATATATATATATATATATTGGCAGCACTTCTTCGTTGATACAAATTTCATTAAACATAATAGACATTTTATGTCTACATATTTTCTTCTGGATCATTTCAAATTCCCGTATTACTTTTATCGTATTCGGGGGGAATTGATTTATGTATTGTCCATAGTTGTATGTATCCCTAATACTTTCTGCCCGACTTTAGGCCATTATCAGGGGAGGATCTATGACAAAAGTGATGTAACTTTTGTTTTAGCATATTACGACTATGTAAGAGCGTCTTTACCGTTGAAGATTATGGGGTTTGCTTTTAAATGGAATTCTATAATTAGTATCAGTAGCTAAAGACATTTAAGTACATTAGCACTGGTTTGAAAATTAATTCTATTAAGTGTCGGTTGCATGTTTCTAATATGTAGTGCTTCGAGAATCGGTAGTTTTTGTTTATTATTTTGATGTTCTAATATTGTTTTTTTGTCGGTGAGAATTTTCCGTAATTGTGTTGTTGGGCATGAAATTTATATATATATATATATATATATATATATATATCTGAAGAAATATATACACTGGCAAATTTATTGCTTTTTTCACTTTATATAATAAAATGAAGAGGCCAATAAATTTGCAAAACAACTCGACCTCACACTAAAACTAAAAAAATCAGCATATAGAAGCAGCAAACAAAAAAAGAAAGACGCAAAAATACAAGGACTAAATCAATAAAAAAACTCCTGGGAACCAAAACCCCTTGATGGACGGTACGGTTAAAGAATCAGAAATACTGATATATATTGGTTCACTTTTTAAGTACAATTTTACAGGTGTGAATTCAGAGTTTTCCTTCTTCTAGACTGGTTGCCATACCAAGATTATAGAACCTCATCACCCAATATCTACCCATAGCTGGTGGGGAAATAGTTGCATACTTTTCCCATGGGTATTAGCACTCTATGAAATGCAAACTGCCTCTTCCATGATTTGAACTCGGGTCGACGAGTCCATATCCCATGACAACAACTATTAAACCACGAACGCCTCCTTTTGCCGATATAGTAAAAACTAATCAAAGGCTGAAAAATACTGGACTAAAGACGAAGAAAGAGAGGCTAATAATAGCAGAACAAGACCAGTCTACCAACTAGAAATTATCAGGCAAACATTATAAAAAACCTATAAAATCCAAAATGTAGATTGTAAGAACAAAAAACTGAAAGACATGATAGAATAAGACATTCATTAGAAATGATGAAAATACGATGGAATACTGAAATATGAAATACTAATCAGAACCAATAACAGAAGCTAAAGAAGCTACAATTCTCTTGGACTTTTCTATCCTAATCTAATAGAAAAATAAATAAGCAATAGACCAGGTATAGTGGTTCAGGACATACCTTCTAACTGATATGGCAGTGCCAACAGATAATAACATATCAGTTGAAGAGTAAATAAAACAATTACAAAGACCCGGAAATAGAAACTGAGAAAACGTGGCACCTTAAAAGTACCATTGTGTCTGTAATATTGGGAGTCCTGGGTATGATAAAAAAAAAGTGAGAGATAAGCACATTGACAAGTTATCTGACAGTGCAGGCCTACATGAAGTACAAAAAATTTACTTTGAGGAACAACTCATCTCCACAGGAGAGTATTATGATGGTGATTGGAAAAGTATGTACGGAGCGTAGAATGTATATAATCACAACCTTCCATCATCCTAGGTTTTGGGTAAAGATCTGATGATGGAATGTAAGGAAACGAAAGTAAGACTTAAATGATAATAATAATAATAAAAATGAATGGTGCCCGTGATGTAATGGTTATCGTCGTAGGAAATGGACACGGCGACACGAGTTCAAATCCTGGACGAGACTGATTGCATTTCACATGGCACTAATACCCTTGGGAAAGGTATGAATCCAGTTATTCTCCCTCCAGCTATGGGTAAATAGTAGGGTAGACTGGCTTCTTCAGCCTTGGTGAGGCAACTAGTCTAGGAGAAGGAAAACTCTGAATTCAAACCTGTTAACCTCCGATTAAAAATTGACCTTGTGTCATATCCTGCCCGAGCGGAAGGGTTGGTAAATATGGATAGAGACGAAAAGATCAATCATATAATAAGCGAATGCAACGAAGAGAGCGCAAAAAGAGTATAAGACACGACACGATTGGTTGAGGAAGATGATCCACTAGGAATTGTGCAAGAAGTTTTAATTTGACCATATGGTAGATGCATAATCCAGAATCCGTCCTGGAGAATGAGCCGCACAAATTTCTCAGTTACTTTGAGATACAAACGGATCCCCTAATATTGGCCTGACGGACAGACCTAATGATTATAAAAAAAAGAAGAAAAAAGAGAACCTACCGAATAGTGGACTTTGCTGTTCCAGCAGACCCCGTAGTAAAATTGAAATAAAGTGAAAAAAGAGACAAGTTCCTTGACCTTGCTTGAGAGCTGAAAAAAAAACTATGGAACATGAAAGTGACAGTGATACCAATTGTAATGACTTCGCTCGGTACAGTTCCCAAGGTATTAATAAAGGGACTGGAGGACTTGAAAATAAGAGGATGAGTGGAGACCTTCCCAACTACAGCTTTATTAAAATCGGCCAGAATACTGAGAAGAGTCCTGGAGACACGAAAAGACTCGCTGTCACTCAAACTCCAGTGGAAGACTATCAGCTAACGCTGGAGTGAAAAACTCTCAAAGGAATATAGATAGTAATAATATTTGGACCTAGCCGGAGAGCTGAAAACTGTGGAATACGAGGGTGACGGTGATACCAATTGTAGTTGGTGCGCTTAGAAATGTCCCAAAGAAAGGGAACTGAAATAATTGGAAATCTGAGGATGATTCGATACCAACCAGACTACAGCATTATTGAGATCAGTCAGAATAATGGAGACCTGAATAGACTTGCTATCACTTAGACTCTAGTGGAAGACCACCAGCTAACTATATATATAAATATATATAATGACGCTTTTGCAGGGATAGTGTATAAACTTTAAGACTTTTTAAGTTTTAATAGAGATAAACTATGAAGATTATATTTCAACTAATAATAATATACTTAAATTGATTTGTAATCTGACGAAGAAATTTTCTGGGTAAATTTTTTACTCTATTTTATTTCATTTATTCTAAGTTTTAAGGTTCAACGTTTTCATTTTGTGTCGGTATTATTTGTTCAGTCTAGCACTGTAAGGTATTCTTAATTTTTATATTAATAATTTTATAAAATTGTTCTTTTATGACTTCTGGCAAAAATAATTTTGGGTTGAAATATTTCAAGGTTCTTTTTACCGTCTTGTATAAAATCTATTCTTTAAAAATGCGTTATGTCAATCAATGACATTGTTAGATTGAAACTGCAAATGATATGCACACACACACACACACACACACACACACACACACACACACACACACACACACACACACATATGTATATCTCCATTCATAAGCAGCAAAACGCTTGAAATAAGATGATCTAAATAATGGAAATATAAAGTGACCACACTTCCTTTCGAAGAATCTATCTATCTATCTATCTATCTATCTATCTATCTATCTATCTGTTGTCGTCAGTCCATATCTATCTATCTATCACAGGATACGTAAAGTCAATATTACATCCATATATGCGGATAGATACAGAAAAAATTGTTCAATCAACAGTTAATATATCTGTTAATTTTTCAGTATACATGTACGTGTATATATCTCTCTCTGCGTGGTATATATATATATATATATATATATATTGAAAGAGAGAGAGAGAGAGAGAGAGAGAGAGAGAGAGAGAGAGAGAGAAGGAAGTATTACTTGCCATAATTATTTGAACAAACTTACAAATTGCTTCTACTCGCTTCCGTTAAAAAGACAGGTCGACTACGACACAAGCTCAATTTTAATTCAGTCTGATACTCACTTATAAATAAGGGCAGTACTCTAAAAGTAGCATTTAATAGTTATCTCCAATGAAAAATATGATGATTGTGTTGAGTTTTATGTAAACCTCATCATTACTTTTAAGCTGCTAAATGAAGTCAAAATTGAACTGAAAATCGAATATTTCAACACTTTTGCTCAAGCAAAACTTTCGCTGCGATTGATATTTTTGGCTGTCTAACGGTAATAGATAAAAATCAAATCATTTTGACAAAATTTGATATTATGAAGCACTAAGTCATGATCGAAGTCACAAGTCAATTGGTCGTCACTTATTTCGCTTAGTTTAGTTTTGGTACAAGACTATAAGTATGAGGCATTCAGTAAGAATCGAACTCACTATCAATGGTCTGGTAGCTTGCACCAACGCAAGGTGCTCTTGAAAAGTAAAGTTAGCTTTATTTTAGTACGAGAACACGTGTATGTGATACCAAGTCAGGATCAAACTCACAACTCATCAGTAATTGATCGGTGATACTAACTTGTGATATATATATATGTATATATATATATAAGTAGGTAATATCCAGCCAGCGTCCGAAGACAGTGGGTGTGGATTATTCTTGTATAGAATATATGAGGAATATCATAAAAATCTATACCCTGCTCCTGTTTCTTAATGTTTCTAACACCTATTGTTACGACCTCCTTTGCCCTCTACTGAGAATTTAATTTTTTTTTCTCGTACACATATGAACTGTAATTCCATATTTGGTCTTCTGAAACCTCAAGTCAAATATGTAAAAAATCATCTGATGAGACGGAGAGTATAATAATATCATCCGGCGAAATACATTCATCGTGACTACTTAACCATGTTTAAGTATCCTTCTAATCACGGTGTTGGGGAGCGTATATATATATATATATACGCTCCCCCACCAGCCGGGGGTTGAGCACTCTGGTGAAGGAATTAAAGGCTGCCACTCGCGTAATGCAATTGAGCGCTCTGGATCCGGTAAGGCAAAATGTAAACAAGCGAAAACTACTACATAATGCCTTATTATTCCCGTGCTGACGTATGTCGACTATTGGCTGTGCGGTATGATACTAAGTCTAACTTAAAGTTGGGCGGGTTTCAATCCCTGCTTGAAGCGTCCTGCGTGTTTAGCCACACTGATGAGTTGTGATACAACGAAACAGTCTCTCTGTGGATGACAATATATATACAAAGTTTTTGCAGTAACACAGAATATGCATACACACACATATATTTTTATATACATGTACATATATTCGACTAACAAACCTATGCGAGTGAGTTCGAATCTCATTGGGTGCCGTATTCGTATGGCCTTGAGCCACGTATGTTCTCTAACGAAAGCAACAAGCTGGAAACATACATGTATGTAAGAACGAAATAAATAATTCTTTAAAAAATGACAAATCTCTTAGTGGACATATTCATTTAAAAAAAATACATATACACACACACAAACATATATATATATATATGTGTGTGTGTGTGTGTGTGTGTGTGCATACACACATTATGTACTCAGTTATAGAAATTAACTTATTTCATAGAAATTGTCCTAATATTCAAAGAGTGAAATGCAAAATTAAATTATGTCAATATACCGGTTATTGCGCAAGTTGTAAACACTCTTTAATAACAACGGCCGTTGTTATTTTCTGAAAATTAATTTAACTCTTTCTCAATGAGGAATAGAATTTATAATAAAATTTAAAATGAAAGTAATTCAACATTCATAAACAAACGACGCTTCACCTGATGAGTTCGAAATATAAAAAAAAAGAAAAAGAAAAAAAAAAAAAGAAAATCATCAGCTAAAATAGTATATATATATATATATATATATATATATATATATATATATATATAAAAGAGTGCTCAATACCAGCCAGTATAGCAGGATTAAACATGAGATCCGCAATGGTAGTCTAATTACTGCCAGTTTCATGTAGTTTTTTAAAAAATACAACAATAATATTATCAGATGAATCTATCTATCTATCTATCTATTACATAAAACTGGCAGTTATAAGACTGCTACAGAAGTGTGAGTAAAGATCAATTAATCTTAGGTTATATATATATATATATATATATATATATATATATATATATATATATATATATATATATATATATATATATATATATATATATATATATACGCTCCCCTTCTAATGGAGCACTCTGGCGAAGGAATTAAAGGCTAACGAATAGTATTCCATAACACAAAATGTAAACAAGCGAAAGCCACTACATATGCGTTATAATTCTAGATCTGACGTATATTGTCGAAATGGCTGAGGGGTTAGACGCCATGTTTGGCGTAAAGTTAGGCGGGTTTCGATCCCAGCTTGAAGCGTCCAGCATGTCTAGCCACACTGAAGAGTTGTGATACAACGAAACAGTTTGTCGTGGATGACAATATATATATATATATATATATATATATATATATATATATTATAAAAAGATAAAACTTTCCATGTAAAAGGAACATGCTATTATGACAGAGCCGGTATAAGACCTAAAAAATTATTACAATTATCAACACAAGAAATCTGTCTTCAAGTCAATATACACTATGAATCGAAACATCCAAACAACAGACACAGACCGACCAGGATACTGAGAAGAGTCCTGGAGACAAGAAGAGAGTTGCTGGTCATCAGACTCAAGTGAAGGACCACTGAAGCCTCATATTGTGTGCATAATCATCAGATATATATATATATATATATATATATATATATATATATATATATATTGCTCTACTGGCCGCTATTGAAAATTCTTCTGATTCCACCCACACACAGCAAATGAGTATCCTGATAGGACACTAAACAATCTGATGGCGAGGTTCCAGTAATGCTGGAGCTTTGGGGAATGCGGAGTACCTCTGGCCCGGAGTGGTAGCATTTGATAGGGTCCCATCTATGGGTCAAATAGAACTAAACTGAGTACTGATGCTAAACTGAATTGTTTAAAATAGAACTTTTGACATTTAACTGTGTGTAAACAAAAACTATATTTAAACTAAACTGAATTGTTTTTGACAATTAAACAGTGTACTTATGCTAAACTGAATTGTTTGAAATAGAACTGTTTATTTGTATAAAAATGGATTTGGCATTAAATAACCTACAAAGGTTGATATGCCATAAAACGAACAAACAAACATTATCAAAAG
>CAUZXS010003365.1:17500-37500 GCA_963585895.1 Sepioteuthis lessoniana
ATTTTTATTATTATCATTATTATCATTTCATCAGAGTTTTTTCACTCCAGTTTGAATAGGTATTTTTTTTACTGTAGTCTGTGAAAAGCATGAAAAGTTTCATTGAAAAGCTCAAATTCAAACTAATGTCAAAAACTCACCGGGAGTAGAACAATACTGAGAAGAGTCATGAAGGCTTGAGGAGACTAACTGTCACTCAAACTTTAGTAAAAGACCATCAGCTAACGCTGGTGTGAAAAAGTCTTAAGTAGTAAAATAATAACATGAAAGTCTTAAGTAGTAAAATAATAACATGAAAGTGACGTTTATACCAATTGTATTTGGTGCCTTTTTTACAGTCATCGAAGAATTATCAAAGGAACTGGAGGACTTGAAAATAAGAGGACGAGTGGAGACCATCCAAATTACTATATTATTGAGATCGGCCAGAATACTGAGAAGAATCCTGGAGACTTGAAGAGACTTTCTGTCACTCAAACTTCAGTGAAAGCCT
The DNA here is from genome assembly GCA_963585895.1 of Sepioteuthis lessoniana. Lineage (NCBI taxonomy): Eukaryota > Metazoa > Mollusca > Cephalopoda > Myopsida > Loliginidae > Sepioteuthis > Sepioteuthis lessoniana. Next base: position 17,994 of record CAUZXS010003365.1, read on the forward strand.
ATCAGCGTTAGCCGATGTGAAAATCTCTCATGGCGTAAATAATAATAATAATAATAATAATAATAATAATAATAATAATAATAATAATAATAATTGCTGTCCCGGCAGACCACAGAATAAAACTGAAAGAATCTGAAAAGAGAGATAAGTACCTTGACCTTGCTAGAGAATTGAAAAAACTATGGAACATGAAAGTGACAATTTTACCAATTGTGATTGGTGCTTTTGGCACGGTAACTAAAGGATCATTAAAGGGACTGGAAGATTTGGAAGTTGGTGACCGAGTGGAGACCATCCAAACAACAGCATTACTGAAAACTGCCAGAATACTGAGAAGAGTCCTGGAGACTTGAGGAGACTTGCTGTCACTCAATCTCCTGTGAAAACCATCAGCTTACGCTGATGTGAAAAACTCTAATGAGTAATAATAATAATAGTGATAATCTGCTATTTTATAGAATTTGCAATCCTAGCAGACCACAGAGTGAAAATCAAAGAAATAGGGAACCAAAAAAGCTGTGGAACATAAGAGTGACGGTGATTGTAATTAGCGAGCTTAGAACAGTCCCCAAAGGCTCGGAATAGTGGATGGAAGAGTTGAAAATCAGAGGATGAATATTGTATAGATGAGAAAGACGATAACACTGATGTAGGAAAATATAAACTGATTGTTTTTTTAATATTATTACCCGAAATCTACGTATCGGTAGAATGAGAGAGGAAGAGAGAAAGTTGAAGATGACTGAGCTGCACACACAGGGCGATACTACGGTTCTTCTGTGAAACTGCTTCCTCTTCGTTTTGTCCGGGTCGAAATATTCCCGGGTTTATATGATTTCCTGCATGCATACGCAATCCTCGTGGTCACATATTGTACCTACACTTTGAACGTTGACACGCCACTTTCTGGCATACCCCAACGCAATTTACGCAGCACTTCTGCTGGGGAGCAAACTGCGTCCTATTTCAGCAAACAGATGCACTACCTGTAATGCCACTTACTTATGTGGCATTTCCACTGGGGCAGCTGTGCCCTGTTTACTTCAGGCAACAGATGCATTCCCTGTCATTCCAACGCATGCAATATCAAAGATATCTTTAAGTCAATATACAATTCGAATCGAAATCATCCGAACAACAGACACAGATCGGCAAGGTACTGAGAAGAGTCCTGGAGATCAGAGAAGAGTAGCTGTCACCCAGACTCCACTGAAGGACCGTTAGTTCACGGTGGTGTGAAAAACTTGCACGGAATAATAATAATAATAATAATGATAATAATAATATGATACCAATTGTAATTGGTGCGCTCGGAACGATCCCCAAAGTACTGATAAAGAGGCTGGAAGATTTAGAAATGAGAGAACAAATAGAGACCACCCAGACTACAGCATTTTAAAGATCATCCAGAATACTGAGTAGAGTCCTGGATACTTGAGAAGACTTGCTGTCACTCTGACTCCAGTAAAAGACCATCAGCTGGTGGCAAAATCCATAAGGACCAATAATAATAATAATAATAATAATAATAAAACGAAATAGATCAGATATAGTTGTTAAGGGCTATAAAAGAAAAACATATCTTCTAAATGATACGTCAGAGCCAACAGAATAATAACATATCAGTCAAAAAATATAATAGAATAAGTAAATACGAAGATCGGGAAAAAATTTTGAAAATGTGACATTTTAAAACTGCCATCGTGAGAGTGATATTAGGAGGCCTGGTTGTGATCAAGCAAGATAAACACATTAACAAGAAAGCTGGTAATCCCAGTCAATATGAAATAGAAAAAATCGCGCTTTGCAGAACTACTGGCAGCAAAAAACATTATTACATAGAATACAAATAATCACTACCTTCCTTCTCCCCAGGTATTTGGTAAAGACCCAGTGAAGGACTGTAAGAAACTAAAAATGAATCGGAAAATTAGATGATAATAATGATAATAATAATAGGTTATGTAGTGAAAAAGATTATTGGGATCGGCCAGAATACTGAGAAAAATCCAAGAGACTTGAAGAGACTCACAACACTCAGATTCCAGTGAAACACCATCAGCGTTAACTGATGTAAAAAAAAAAAAAACTCAGTCGGGGTAAAATAATAGTAATCTGGAAAAAAAGAGGGCGAGTCGAGACAATCCAAACTACATCATTGTTGAGAGCGGCCAGAATACTGAGAAGAGTCCTGGAGAGGTGAGGAGAATTGTAGTCACTCAAACCCCAATGAAAACTATCGGCTAACGCTGATGTGAGAAACTCTCAGGAAATAATAATAATAATAATAATAATAATAATAATAATATACGACTGGGTCGGCAAAATGGTACGCTGGGAGATGTGCAAAAAATTGAAATTTGACCATACGAACAAATGGTATATGCACAACCCAGCACCTGTCCTAGAAAATAACACGCATAAACTCCTATGGGACTTTGACATACACACGGATCACTGAATCTCGACCAGAAGACCAGACCTAATAATAATCAACAACGAAAAAAGAGAAATTGCAAGATTGTCGACTTTGCTGTTCCGACTGACCACAGAATAAAACTGAAAGAATGTGAAAAGAAGGATGAGTACCTCGACCTTGCTGGGGAATTGAAAAAACTATGGAACATGCAGATGACAATTATACCAATTGTAATCGGTACTTTTGGTACAGTAACTAAAGGATCACTAAAGGGACTGGAGGACTTGGAAGTTGGCGGACGAATGGAGACCATCCAAACTACAGCATTATTGAGAACGGTAAGAATACTGAGAAGAGTCTTGGAGACTTAAGGAGACTTGCTGTCTCTCAAACTCCAGTAGAAGACCATCAGCGTTAGCTCATGTGAAAAAACTATAATAATAATAATAATAATAAACGCTTTTTTTAATAGTCAACAACACAAGTTTCATATTCAATTTGAATAATTAGATTGAACATGAAACGTCCATTTAGATAGTTTTATTGAACATAATCGGTTGTCACAGACTATTAAATACAACAAACACTGATTAAAATTGATTATATATTCATATATACATCGAGAGAGACTGAGAGAGAGGTATATTGGAGCCTCAAACAAGGAAACTATTTAAAATGATCGGTATATGTGCATAAGATGCCTGTCATAGATTAGTGTTTAGCTCACTGACCTCACGGGCCATTTTTCAAGTGTTCTCTCCTTACTAGGAGCCAAAAAATCAGTCTTTTTTCGGACATATTTATACTTAGTGGATATATATAGGTCTCCATTTTAAATTATGTTCACACAATAAGGCATGATCAATTCTCAGGCTACAATTGTTTTCTTCTCTTTCGTCCTGCAGTTCTCCGTTGATACAGTACTGTGCCAGACTAAGTTAAGCTAAGTAAATATCAGCATGCATACTGTCGCGCATATTGTAAAGGTTATTGTTGCAGGTAAGGGGAATTAGCGACCCAACTTCTAGACAAAGCTGTTTGCATATCACTTCATGCTTATGGCTTTTGGAAAGGCAAGCAACGGACTTTAAGTAACGGACATAATTTGGATATTTCAGCTTAAAGACTTTCTCTGCTATTGTAGCATCAAACCTTTTTTTAGTACTTCTTTAATTTACATTTTATCTTGTTTTATTATTATTTTCCTCTTTTGATAGTTTTTCACATCAACGTTATCCACTGGAGTTTATGCAATAGCAAATCTTCTTTAGTCGCCAGAACTCTTCTCAGAACTCTGGTTGATCTTGTTATTATTCTCCTTGCGAGTTTTTCATGCCAGCCTTACCTGATGTGTGACGGTACACTCGTCCTCGCCAAACACGGGGCTGATTCTGCTTTCAATCCGCTGATCGTTCCACTGGTCGTATATATCTTCGGATGGTACAATTAACTCGTTATCTGCCCACGTTGTGTTTTTTAGATTCAATCAACAAATCAATTACTAATCAAAGTCGCCGGTCAGCGAGTAAACGGATGAGATCGCTCCATTAAGAAAGTAAAAACAACCCCCCCAAACTCCAGAAAGTAAACACAGCTTTGAAACAATAATTATATTTAGTAAGAAAAGAAAAATATCTATAACAATGATACAAACATTCATCCTTCTCAGTGGTGGGGTGGGTTTAAGTACGGGTCGGTCGATTCCTAGGATAAGTTTAGGATTTCCTATTTTCACTGTCTACAGCCTGGCGTAAGGCAATCTCAATGACCGTTATATTTGCTTCCTCTCAATCATTGGAATTATTCCGCAATGTTGTATGTAGTATGTTAATATGGGAGGCTTTCTTCACTTTCTATAACATGGACAGGCTGGTAGAAGGCCAAGATGTGGAATCTAGTAGTCGTCTTTTGCAACTGAGACATTGTTTACTGTCTCTCTTCAATTATCGAGCTTTCTTAATTCACTTCACTCTTTCTACACTTTCTACACGAGTCGGGAAGAAGGCCAAGATGTGGAATCTAGTAATCGCTTTTTTCTACTGACATGTTAATTCGGACTTTCTCTGGGAAGAAAAAACCTTGTATTTTATGTACATCTCCATCGGAGTGGTGGTGATGGTGGGTGAACCTAAGAAATATCAAAATTCTTATATGGTTTTTGACAATCAATTCTACCTCCGACTGTTTGTCACCCTCTTCACATTCGCTTTCCTCTTACTTTCCCAAATTTAGAATTATTACAATTTTATGATCACGTGACATGACGTCAGTAACTGTTCATTCATAATAGTAAGAGAATTGAATCAAAATTTTCCATACTTAAATTTAAAAAAGAATTGCTGTTTCCCAAATTCTTCGTTCTCAGGCGCTGATATACAAGCGCTGACCTCCAGGTCAATCCCCTAAGCTGATTTTTTGCTTACCTTGGCTTTGTGGACAATATAAACCTGTTCGGATTTTCTGAATCATGAGAAAAATGAATAACTATCGTTTCAATAAATATAATTTTTCCTTTTTTTTTTCTTTTTGTCAAAACAAAATTTTCCGATTTACTCTTTCTAAATCTATTTTCGTATATTCTCACTTTTTACAACGTTCTGAGTTCATTCTTCTAAAATCCGCCAGGGCTAATTCTTATTTTTACGGTTTATAAATTTCTTCACTGACCTCTGACCTATAGTGTCACAGTTTTTCACTGGAGTTTGAGAGACAGTAAGTCTCCTCAAGTCTTCAGGATTCTTCTCTGTATTCTGGCAGATTTTAATAATGCTGTAGTCTAGATGATCTCCACTCGTTCTCTTATTTCCAAGTCTTCCAACCCTTTTACCAATCCTTTGAAGATCAAAGTGCATCAACCCCAATTGCTATCACCGTCATTTACATTTGCCATAGTTTTTTTTAGGAAGGTCAAGATATTTATCTCTCTTTTCACTTTCTTTTATTTTTCTTTTTAAACAGTAAACTTACTTAATGGTCGTCATTTTTTTTCAATTATTGTATCAACACGCCTTCGAAACAATTTGCATGACTTCAAAATAAATTCTTCAGAAATTCTATTCCTTTCCTCTTCAATAGCAATCTTAAACGAACCAATATTTGGGTCAGAAGTTGCATATAGCATAATCAAGGGGGTTACGGTCTGGCTTGATGAAAACCATGAAGAAATTCCAATTATTTCAGAAATTCTTTGGGCTTGGTTTCGGTGTTAAGCAAATCATAGATTCTTCGTCTTTTCTTTTTTGTTGCTTATTTTTTTAAAATCAAAATTAATCTTGTTTTATAATAAACTCGTTTATTATTATATTCATAATTTTACTTCCACGCCCAGTGGGGCAGATTGGGTTCTTTAACCTTCGTTAGACAATCACTTTAAGAGAACGAAAACTCTGAATCTAAGCCAGCAGTACTCCGCTTGTGTCACATCCTTTCCGTGTCAGAGTGTTAGGGCAATTTCATACAAGCAACACAGCAATGGTCACGTACCTCTAAAGAAATACATGCATGCATCAAATATGTATTATTGTAGAGAATTTAATTAGGGTCCAATGTTTCGTGCAAACTCTAAAATAAGGTCACTTACCCAGCAGGTTTGAACAAATAGGTTTTTTTTCATAGCAATTTTAATATGGAAGGGCCATCCTCATAAAGTTTAACATATCAAATCATCTACTATCGACCTTGTCAGGAAGGTAAGAGATCCATAAGAGGGCGGCCCAAAAAAATAGTAGGCAATTCAACGAGCGTGTTTAGTCGACCTGGTTTTCTTTTTCTCCCACCCAGCCTCATATTCGCTGGTTTCTTCTGGAGAACGCCCTCCCCACGGTGCACCCTTCCCGTGCACACATCCTGTGCATACAGTAGAAAGGTTATTCAGTGCAAAGATACGAACGAGAGGTCTTACACGCAGTGGGAAAAAGATTAAAATTTAGACTAAAACCCTTGGGTGCCTGAAATGGGGAGGAGTGAATGAGGATTATATTTCGTGTAAAAAAATTTTTGTAAAAAATAAATTATAATTATTTACTAAGCTTGGCTTAGTTTTGACACAAGGCTAAAAGTATGAGGCTCTCAGTGAGAAACGAACTCAATAACAATGATCTGCTTATCTTGCTTGCTAACCATCACACCACGTGATAACCCAGTCAGTCGGATTAAGAATACGCAAACTGTATTTCCTGCGGAGGGGTGAGATCCTCCTCTTCCCCAAAAGGGTGTCGTGTGTATAACACTGTAATACATCTTATAGTGAGATATACATCTAGAGATCTGGGGAGTATGGAGCACCCCTTTATTGCCATTACTCCCTCTTGCCCTTTGTCCTAGAGTGGTATTATTTGTTAGAATGCCATCTATGGGTAAATAGATTTGTTTACAAATTATTCGTATTCGATAGGACCATGTGCAAAAAAAAAAAAAAAAAAAAACCTTACAAGATATTATACATTCAATCCATAGCTGGGAGAATATGGAGGTTCATACCTTTCTCAAGAATATTAGTCCGAAAGTGAACGTAATAGCGCTTGTGGAGTTCGAACTTTTTTACTACGATGTCGCAGTCCAACACTTCACTATAGTGACTCTTCCTGTTTAATGTATGGAGCTGAGTGTTGTACATGAGCTTAAAATGTCGGCACCAGCCAAAAAAACAAAACAAAACAAACAAACAAAAACGAGCTGTTTATCCAGACACTGAAATACAAGAGAGAGAGAGAGAGAGAGAGAGAGAGTACATTTCTGAAGAATTTAATCATGTACGAATAGCGAGAATGAACAACTTTTCTTTAGTATTATCTGAAATTTCTTCGCTTGCTGATAAATATATGCACATTAAGATATTTACTCATGTAGCAAGAAGTCGACGACACTAGTTTTCCATATAAGATAGACTTAGCTGCTTTGAAAATTTCTGTATTTGAAATATTGGCGATGAAAAATACGCCGCTACGTAATACAATAAAGATTGAGTCTCTGTGACAGAGTTGGGCACCTCGGGTGGTGTAATGGTTTGCAAGGTAGACTAGCAAACCTACACGAGTGAGTTCGATTCTCATTGGGTGCCCAATTCATGCGGCCTTGTGCTACATCTAAGCAAAAAAGCTTAGTAAATTACCTCTGTGACAGAGTGACTAAAATGCTAGCGTGTTGTAAGCGAGTTCGAACTCCAGTCACGCTAATACGTTCGCTACGGCTTAAACAGTCCACTACTGTTCTTTTACGTCTAAAGTTTTGGCATTAAATAACCAACAAAAGTTGATATGTCATTAAACAAAGAAATCACGATCATGCTACAGAAAGTCGAAAATGCAATCAAGGTCTGTTAATTATGTAATGAGACTAGTTGGTTGTTTGGATTTTACGGTATATCAACATTTGTAAGTTATTTCATACCAAATCCATTTTTATACAAATAATTAGTTCTATTTCAAACAATTCAGTTTAGGGTAAGTACAGTTTCAATGTCAAAATCATTTCTATTTCAAGTAATTCAGTCTGGCATTTGTATGCATTTTAGTTCTATTTGACCCATTGATAGGACCCTATCAGCTGCTACAACTCCAGGCCGCAGTGGACCTGGGTACGATGGCAATGAAAGGACATTTCCCCAAACCTCCAGCAATAATGGAACCTCACCATCAGATTGTTTAGTGTCATATCTAGGACATTCGTTGCAGAGGGGGTGGGGGCCTACTCCTCTGCGGAGAAGCAGTCGGTGTATTCTGCAGCCCGAACCGACTGGTCAAGTAGTAAGATTAATTATTAAAAAAATTAAAAATTAAGAATCAACTTTATCTCCTTCAAAATAGTTCTCGAATTACTGCACAAGAGTGCCTCGAGTGGTGTAATGGTTAGCCCGATAGACTAGCGAATCTTCACGAGTGAGTTCGAGTCTCATCGAGGGCCCCTTTCGTAAGGTCGTGTGCCAAGCAAGAAGCTTAGTAAATTACTAGAGAAACCGCACAACGACGAAGTTTTTGTTCCCGCTCCCTCGGCAGAGCCTTCAATACACTGACTGCATCCCCTGCAGTGACGTAAGATCCCTACTCCGCGTCATAAAGGGGTGTGTTGGATATGACACTAAACCGCTTCCGGTGGTGAAGCTCCAAGTCTGAACTTCTTCATTACCATTACTCCCAGGTCCACTTTGACCGCAGAGTGGTAGTACTTGTTAGGGTCCCATCTGTGTGTCAAATAGATCTGTTTGGAAATTAAGATACATGCACATATATGGATACGGCAACCTGAGTTCAACCCTTGGACGAGGCTGTTTGTATTTCACTTAGCGCTAATACTCTTAGGAAATGTATGCATCCAGCTATTCTCCCTTAACCTATGAGTTAATAGTGGGGCAGACTGGGCTGTTTAACCTTAGTATGTCAACCGGTCAAGGAGAGGGAAAATTCTGAATTTAAACCTGTAAAACTGTAGTTAAAAGTTGACCTTGTATTGCATCCTACTTCTGCGGAGAGACTGGGGAAATACATGCACATATGTGAAAATCTGGTGAATAATTAAATTAAAAAAATAGACAAATAAAAATCACATCGAAAGTTGGTTTTTATGGGCACTCTTGATTCCAAAAGCAAACACTTTTAAGGTTTCGTTGGCTTATTTTAGTTTTACGTTTCAAGCATGTGCAGTTTAGTGTACAATTCCATTTGTTTTTTTTATAAAAGTATATCAGAGGTCTTAAATTCAATGACAAAAAATGACATGAGAGCAGCGTGCCAAAAACGAGTGAACAATTGCCAGGAAAGGTGGGTAGATTAGGAGAGTGTGGAGATATGCATAATTGCCTTGGATGGAAGCTTAAACGTTACATAGCTGGGTTTTCGGCTTGGTCTCTTGAGCGATTGTCTTAACGAAGAGAGATTATCAATATACTTTGCCGTTCGGTGACGAGACAAATCATCGTCCACCTTGTGAAAGCGTCATTTCTTTTATTGTCGCGTGATAATTTGTGTGGAAGGAAAGTCAGAAAAGGAACGCGAAGTGTCTCTTAACAAGCTCGAAAAGTTCTTATTCCTCCTTAATTATGGGCGCCTCAAGTAATGTAATGGTTAGCAAGTTTGTCTAGTAAACCATTTCTAGTTCAAGTCTCCTTGGGTGACCCATGTATGCAACCTTGAGCCACAACTAAACGAAGTAAATAACTATTACTCCCTAATTCTCTCTCTCTCTCTCTCTCTTTTGATATTGAATTGGGGTCATTTGTCTTAGAAATTCATTTCCCACTCCCCCACACTTTGTCGGTGCTCCCTATTGAGAGCTGACTTAATTTTAAAACTCTACGTTCAAAAACGAATATGATTAGGTATTATTCATTACAAAACGTTACTGCGTTAAAACTATGTAGCCAAAAATATAAATTTGTAGCAGTCCCAAAGTAAGTACACACCAACGTTTATTCCAGACTGTAAGTATATTTTAAAATCATTGATTTTTTTCTTTACAACTGTTTTAATGCGGTGTGTTTGTTAATAAATAATACCTAATGATATCCGTTTTGATTTAAAAGAAAATTAACATTTCATCAAAAAAGCTGTTATAAGTGTATTTGTGTATGGGCAATATAGTATTTACGTGTTCAATTTCCAACAACAACAAATTTGCACCAAGTTATATGAGGTATGTATTTACCCAACCCCTCCGTCATAGGTAAGATATGACACGAGGTTAATTTTATAATAAGGGTGAAACTGGTTTAATTGGAAATCATTTTTCCTTCTCCTAGACAAATTACCTGACCAATGCTAAAAAACCTAACTGCCCTACTATTTACTCATTGCTCAGAGGAGAACAGAAGAATTCACGCCTTTCCCAAGAGCATTAGCACGAAATAAAAGTGTAAATAGCCTCGTCGAGGATTACATTTCAGGACGTAAGGTGGGAGGTCTTCAATTACCAATAATTAAACTGCAATACAGCAAATAGAGCACGAGGAAGTCCATTTATTTATAAAAAAATTAACACGCGTAATATAGTAAATGTTAGCATGTATGTGAATAAGTATAAAAAGTCCAATATGAATTTAAAAAAAAAATAGAAATAATTTTTTTTAATAAAATGCCCAAGTGTTTAGCGAAATATCAGTGACGAAAATGCTTCCGCAGGCCAAAGATAAGTAGTCTGCAGGCTGCGTGTTTGAAACCCGTGAAGGAGATGGTGCATTTCAAAGCGGAAATTGGGGATCCCTTAAAGACTTGCGCTCCTACTGGAAGTTGATCGCGTGACAGGCGAGATTTAAATGAAGGCGCAGGTGCTTGAGGAGTTGGCTTTGTGTAGCAAAGTCGATATGAAGAGAAACGTTCTTACAATAAAGAAGCCAAAAGCAGAAATATTGTTAGCTCGTCGAAGAGTAACCTTCGGAATTTACAATAACTAATCGATAAAAGATACTGATATAATATTAAGTTTACTGATTTTACTAATGCATAAATTTATTGAACGAGAATGTTTTTGGCAATAAGACGATGAAACATCAACCTACCCATATTGAGAGCCCAAGATTCACCGGAGTGGGAAATTCTACGTTACTTATTGGCTAACGTCCTGGACTGTGACATCGTAGTAAGCGAGTTCGAACTCCAGTCGCGCCAGTATGTCTACTTTCGGACTAATACCCTTAGAAAACATATGAAATCCCTTATCCACCACACTAGATATCATCTTTTTAAGTTCTGATAATGGCTTATTAAAACCGAAACGTTTTAGCGTCGACTTTCTTTCACATTAAATTCTTCACTTTGGATTACTTTGTTTTTCTATTTTTCTTCATATTGTCGGATTCTTTTCTACTATTTGCTTCCATATATATATATAAAGCTGGTGTTCTTGTCTGTCTGTTTGAGTCTGGGTTCAACGAAAAATTGCATCGTCAAAACAACAGCTTCTTCCTGAGTTTCTAAGCATATAACTTCCATATAAATTAACAAATGTAGTGATATTTTTCTTATCGGTCTAACAGGTCTATTTTGCTTTCAAATTGCTCATTTAAAAAATAAATGCAATTATAAGAAAAGAAAAAAAAGACGTGGAAATTTATCATCTTTTTTCTTTCTTATTTTGCAATATAAAAGTTCACATTTCCTCCAGGAAAAGAAACTGCTTCATATTTCAATATAATCTCCATCCAATGAAGAACATTTTCCCGTCTAAAAAAGATTTTGTATTTTTTCAGCATAGAAATCTTTGGACTGAGTTCTTAGCCATTTGTTCACGGTGCTATTCACAGTAACATTGAAAACTTGGTTCAATTCTTTGACGTTGACAAACAAAGGCAAATCAAAAGAGACCAGATCTGGACTGAAGGAGAATGTAGCAGTTGTTCCCAACCAAACTATCTGATGGTTTCCACAGTTCTTGCTGTAGCATAAAACATTGTGCTCTGATATCAACATTCTAAGGACCCAATGACAACAGATCTTAGAAAACCAAGGTCATCATTCACAATTTTGTGTGCTGTACCCACAGAAATTCCCAATAGTTCATAAATATCCTCTTTTGTAACTATTCTGTCAGTCAAATTGAGAGTATTAACTGAATGCACCATTTCAGGTGTGGTTGCCATTGTAAGCCTACCTGAACTGTCTTCATCTTAAATTTAATTTGTCTTTCTTTGAACAATTTAGTCCATTTGTAAACATTTTTTCAAACTAAAACAATCTTTTCGGTACACATTACATATTCTTCTGTACATTTCATACGGTTTGTACTTCACAGCCACGAAAAATTTGATGACAGAGTTCTATTCAAACCTGGAACACTTTTTAATTTGGTGCGATTTTGAATTACTTCAAAACAAATATTTTGAGAGATCAAAACATTTTTATCAACCAATGCTAAACAATAAAGAGTACACATTTATGGAAAAATATTTTGTCTGTTTTTAAATACCCCTTATATAGTGAACAACCATCGCATATATATATATATATATATAAGCGACGTTCGTCTACAGACTATTCCTCAGTTATAAGTTAAATAGTATCACTGCGGTTCTACAAGGATGGTTTTAGCATTAAATAACCCATAAAGGTTAATATGCCATTAAACAAAGAAATCAAACCAAACCTATGGACTCATACACATGGAAAAACCAGTATTAACCGAGCGCTCTCAGCGGACATTAAGTGCCGTCAAGAGGACTTAATAAGTACGATGGCTGATATGGACTGATGTGTGTGAGGGGGGGGAGGGAGAGAGAGAGAGAGAGAAGAATTCTTGCTGTTGGTACGTCTACATGATGATGATGATGATTTATACCCTAGAAAAATTATGCTGTAAAAAATGATTGTTATGAGAAATATTTTTTCTGTAATAAACTACAAATTTACGGATGTAACTGTGTTTATATTTGATACTTTTAGCTTAGAGCGGTAAATGGCCAAGTGGACAGAAATTGAAATAAGATCATATTACGCCAGTATTTAAAATGAAAAGAACTTGTTTACTTTGAAAATCTCTTTTCGAAATCCTGTTTTTTTTTTAATTGCAGAAGTTAAAGTAGTAACTTCTCTGCCCTAAAAATATAATAAAATAAAATAAAATTTTAATAAAAAAACACCAACCCAGGTCCTATCATGAAGGTCGGTATAAATTGCAGTGGCTAACGTGTGGGACTGCGTCATTGTAGTAAACGAGTTCGAACTCCAGTCAAGCTATTACGTCCAATTTCAGACCTTGAAAAAGTATGGACCCGCTTATCCCCTAGCTATGGTTTAAATAGTGCCATTTCTGTTCTTATACTTGGATTGATTTGGCATTAGATAACCAACAAAGTTTGATGCGCCATTAAACAAAGAGGGCTAAAAAAAGAAAGAAAAAAGGTCGCATGGAATTAGGTTTGGTGCCCATGTGGGATGTTGACCTTACACAATCTTGTAGATCACCAAAAACTTAATCAAAATAAATCAAGACGACTGATAAAAAATATCGAGAATTACCATTGTCTCGTCTAGATTAAGTCAAAAAGTTTAGACACCATATAATTATATAAGTTCACAGAGATTTGAAAGATCATACTAGAAAAGGCGAATGTTAAATACACAGATGTAAAATAAAATCACATCATGTAATTATATAAGCTGCTCTCCTCTGCACATGTCTTAATCAAAATTTTAATCTCGATACTCTTTGATCACACACTATATATATATATATATATATATATATATATATATATAGAGAGAGAGAGAGAGAGAGAGGGTGCAGTCATAATATACAATAATATGCTACATTTAACGTTCCAGACTGACATTAAAACATCGTTAGGACGATTTTAGAATGCGATGTTCTAATACATCATTGCACCGTCGGCTGGGTCTGTAGAATACACCGACTGCATCTCTGCAGATGGGTAAGCCTTCCCCCAACAAGTGTCCTTTATATGACACTAAACAATCTGAAGGTGAGGCTTCAGTAATGCTTTAGCTTGGCGAACACAGAGTACCCCTTTATTGCCATCGCTCCGGGTTCACCCTGGCCTGGAATGGTATCGCTTGATAGGGTCCTATCTATGGGTCAAGTAGAACTAAACTGTGAAACTGAATTGTTTGAAATTAGGTCTTTTTACATTAAACTATGTATAAACAAAAAACCGTGTACTTATGCAAAACTGAATTGTTTAAAATAGAACTATTTTTACATTTAACTGTAAGTAAACAAAAGCTGTAATTAAACCAATGACTGTGTGTAAACAAAAGACTGTTCTAAACTGAATTGTTTGAAATTAAGTGAAACCATTTAACTGTGAGCAAAAAACGAACTCAGGCTTGTTTAAAATGTTATCTTCAAAATTTATTTAGAAATTATATATTTGATATATTTATAAAAATAATTTGGCATTAAAAGACCTACAATGGTCGATATGCCATAAAACCAAACCAAACTAAATCTAATGCATCATACAAAACAATTTTTCAAACGAAAAATAAGTATAATCGTAGCGTTCTATTATTATTTATAGCGTTCCGATTCACAATGTAATTTTCAAAAAAAAAAAAAAGAAAAAAAGGAAAGCGTATTCGCAATAGAATAAAAAAAAAAGAAAGAAAAAGAAATTAAAAACTTTTATAAGAATTAAGAATCTAAAATAAATTTGAAAAAATAATGTCTGTATGCATAGTTTAAAATATTTTTTATTATTGCAACTATTAAGAACTCATCATAATCATCCTGTCGTGCCATCAGCACGGTTATCCCTGACCCTTTCTCACCACCTATCCCTATCGTTCATCGCTTCCGGCAGGTCCTCGGGGATACACCCCGTATCCTCACAGAGCTGCTGTATGTAGGTTCGAGTTGGTCGCCCTGCTTTAGCTCGGCCATGTGAAGGGGTCCATAGTAGTACATCACTTATGAGCTCGTCCCTACTTCTCCAGCAGTGTCCTGCATGTCTGGTTCGTCTAATTTGGATAGTTTTGGTGATGAGTGGTTGGTGGTCATACAGCTGCTGCTTTGTGGGGTGTTGCCTCCAGGACCTGTTCAATATTGCTCGCAGAATTATTGTGTAGTTGCCGTCAAGCTTTTTCTCCAGTCGTTTAGTTAGCGTCTATTTAGTGCATCCATATAGCAGTATCGACACGATCGCTGCGAGGAAGAAACTGCGAATTCAACAAAATAAGAAGAGAAGTTGAAAAAACTGTTCCTATTGAATAATATCATAATTAGAAATGATTCTCGATGTAATATAATGGCCGAGGGATTTCGTTATATATATTTTGCCTTTGGGTTTAGTTAGGCTGAGAACCTTTCTGCTCAGTGCATGGGTTAGTTAGGTGCAAACATGAACGCAGGTGTTCGCGCGCGCGCGGAGCGGACGTGTCATTCTGAGATGTCACAATAAAAATCCCAGATAGAGGATGTGACCAGGGATGTGAGTGATGTCACGCACCGGAAGCGTGGGCTGAGATTTGAGAAAAGTCAGTTAGTTGAGTTCCTACCTGGGAAGAAGAAGGTTGACTTTCGGGGCTTGTCATGGCCAGACGAATTTGTGCTCTTTGGGCGCCGAGCATTAGTTGACGATGTAAAAGCAGTCAGCATAGAAAGATTGTGTCTCTCTCTCCTCATGTCGACAAAACTTTTAACTCAAAGGTAATAAAGAGTTTCGTACCTGAACTAAGAAGTCGTAGGTGTTTTCGTGTTTCGGGATTCCTATGTTATCTATATATGAGTTATGAACATTCTATGTACGTTTCACATAACCGTATCATGGGTATGTTACATAGATTCAACAATCTTTCCTTGTTGTTTATTATGTATGCTAACTAACATTTTAGAATCATTGAAATTAAGACCATGTTTGGTTTACATTGGGTTTTACTAACGCGTTTCTATCATTACCGATTTTGAAATCTCGAATGTACGTATTCATAAATAGGTTTTTCGATCGATCTTTAAGTCTCAACAATATAATTTTTATCACAACCCGTACACACGATTCAATATACGCCATCTTCGGATTTAATATGATTCTTATTCCCCTTATTATTGATTATATTCTTAATTATTTTATGAAACGGAATCTGAAGCACATTATTGCACTATTCTTATTAGCTTACTCCAAAAGTGTGGCTGTTCTATACAAACAAATCAGGTAGGTAGTCGAACGGATCACAACTGAACTGTTGGGTCCTCACAAACCGAGATAGACGGTATCACATCCAACACCCCATATATATATATATATATATATATATACAAATATGAAAAATCTAAGCAATCAAAGGATGATTTTATTTTTAGTTTAATTATTTGACAGCATTAATATTTCCGGTTTTTACATTAAACCATCAGCATAGTATTTAAATATGTGATGCTGTATTTTCTGCATAATATTTAATCTAATTTTTGATTTTTTAAATGAAACGAAAAATTCGAAATTTTTGAATATTCTATTTCCGTTAGTGGCGTTCGGTTTCGAAACTGGTGTAATTAGTTCAAAATTTAATTAAATTAACTTTGTGCTGCATCCTGCTCGTGTGGGGGATTAGATATATATATATATATATATATATATATATATATATATATATATATATATATATATATATATATATATACCACAGTCTGCTGTAAAAGTTACTATGTGGCTTTGTATTAAGAGGGTAAGTCAATGGATTGTCACTGCTGGGATTCAAGAGCTGGGTAATAACCAACCCCGACTGGATCACTTAGTGAGAGGTTTTGATGCTGAAAGACCTGTAACTCCTGAATCCAGTTGTGTCACTGACGATGCATCGTATTTGAGACGAGACACATCCATAAAAATTTGTGTTATGTAATCATACATTGTTCGTTTATCTTGAGTAAATTGAAACACATATTCAGGCTGTTACCATTTTATTTTACCTCTGTGTATTTAACATTCGTCTTTTCTCGTATGATCCTTCAAATCTCCATGAACTTATTTTGAAATTTATCAAAACGGTGTGACGATACCACCACTCCAACAAAAGTGGAGAAAAGAACATCTGTGAGAATGAAGGAAATGGGAACAGAGTTGCAATGCAAAATAAACTTTTGCAATAAACAGTCTAGTCGACTGAGGCTGAAGAATACACCGACTGCAGCTCAGCAAAGGGATAAGACTCTCCTACAAACAAGTGCCCGGGATATGGCTCTTAATAATTTGATGGTGAGGCTCCAGTAATGCTGGTGTACCCCTTTATTGCAATAACCCCCGGTCCATTCTGACCCAGAGTGGTAGCACCTGATAGGGTCCTATCAATGAGTCAAATAGAAATTTTCGACATTTAAACTGTGTGCAAACAAATGACTCATGCTTAATTGAATTGTTTTAGAGACTGTTTGATCATTTTACAATGTGTAAACAAATGATAGTTGTTTAATTGAATTGTCAGTGACACATATAAAAACTTGGAACCATTTAACTTTGTTGACTCAGGCTAAATTGAATTGTTTGAAATAGAACTATTTGATCATTTAACTGTCAATAAATAAGTGATGTTTAAATGAATTGTCAGTGATACATAGCAGTACTTGGGACCATTTAACAGTGTGCAAAAGAATGCGCTTAGGTTCGTTTAAAAAAGTTATCAATAAAATGTTTTTCCAATTAAGTATATTTAATATATATATATAAAGAAAATTTGGAATTAAATAATCTAAAATGGTTGATATGACATAGAACCAAATGAACCCAAACTAAGCTTATGTGCAATAAAAACTGAAGCATTTATTTATTTCAGGAAAACTGTTGGGTTTGAGAAGAGTATAAGGCAGTAAGTACATTTTAAAAACAATTTTAATTCATACAGAGAATTCAGATTCTAAAGTAGTATTCATGTAATGATCGATTAACTATTTTCTTACATATATACGATACACATACAAGCATATATATATATATATATATATATATATATATATATATATACACACACATGTGTGTGTGTGTGTGTGTGTGTCTTTAAAAACTTTTTTCTCAAATAAGAAAAGTGCTCAAACAATGGCCAGTAGAGTAGGACAAACCTGAAATAAATTGCTTTCTCACCAAGGCCTCTTAAAAATAAGTTTCATGAATTTAGAGAAACTACAAACTTTAAATGAGGTGAAGAGAGAGAGAAAAAGGTATACATATGTATACATATATAATCGCTCATAAATATGTTACCATGCGCCAATCAAGCTTTGTAAATATAGTATCGTTCATGAAAGAGTACACGCATAAAAATCTTTAATAAAAAGTTAATACTATTCTAAATCAAAGAGAGTAAAATTTTTATCATTTTTAGAGGAAGATTATACAATAAAAACGAATATTATTAGATGTTATCCGTAACCAAAGTCTACAACAATGAAACCAATCTGTAACCAAAAATATAACGTCATTCTTAGCGTAATTATATTTTTGTTAGCTACATATTCATATTTGTTTGGTTTAAAGGTTTCAGTGCTGTTGTGTTTGATAATAAATAATTCCTAATAATGATATCCATTCTGACTGTAAATAATAAAATCTTCGTATTTCTAGTTTAGAAAAAAATTAACTTTTCTTTGAAAGAAACGAGTTGGGATATGGTTAATTTATCTACGAATGCACGCACCCCCCACACATACACATACACACACTTATATAAGTGTGTGTGGGTGTGTGTATCATTGTACTTCGGGGATTCTATGGGGTCCCCTGTTAAAAAATATCACGTAGCATTTTCGTTTCTATTCTTATTAATTAAAATGTAGGTCATAAGTTACATTTAAACAGCTGTAAATATTAAGGATGTCCCCCTCTTTAGTTTTAACTATTTCTGCCGTTTGCTCACCCTACGTCTACAGGTAAAAAACATTTGTACCTTTAAGAAAAACAAAAACCCGGTCACATTAGGATTATGAATTTATTTCCATCCTGTTATGGGTATTGATATGAATCAATAAAACCAAAAATAACAGGACTCCTTCAGATCCAATGGATAAAATAATTACAATCAGAATAAACACAGGAGGGAAGGGTGGGATTTGGTAGAAGAGAGGGGGAAGAGTTTTCACCCCATTTGCCCACTTCCGGTTTTTCTTTTTATTACCAGTTGGAATCACAATAAAGTTACAAGATGTATATTCAGAACTCACTTCCTACAGTAAATTAGATTTAAAAAAAATTTAAACTTAAATTCTAAATACATTACCAGGAAAATGTAAATGTTCATAGTTGAATGATTTTATTGTCCTGACGGAATTATTCCCGAATCCGGTTTAACTAGACTGAATAATATATACACACGCACACATATATATATATTGTCATCCAAAGACAGACTGTTTCCTTGTATCACAGCACTTCAGTGTGGCTTGACCCGCGTGATGCTTCAAGGTGGAATTGAAACCCGGCTGACTTTACGTCAGTTGAATATCTTACCCCAGAGCTATCGTCATTCTCAGTGTAAGTGAGGGAATTTTTTGAGCAAACTCTTTTTACATATACGCTATCGGCGACCTGGAGTGCTCAATTCTTGCATTTCAGCGTATGTGGCAGTTGGCAAATTTCCCCACAAGAGACCTCAACCCACGGAGAAGAATATATATATATATATATATATATATATATATATATATATATATATATAGATG
>CAUZXS010003365.1:42500-55000 GCA_963585895.1 Sepioteuthis lessoniana
GGCCGTCTTTTGTCGTGATATCACTGGTGGGATGAATTGCAAAAACATTTTCTGTATTCACACATATTTTATTATTAGCAACTTTTCTTTACATACTCTTTACCCACTTTGTACGGAAGTCGAGAATCAGCCATTGAACCAGAGATGGAAAATCAGGTCTGCGCTTTCTCGACTAACTAATTCAACTTATAACTACTAGGATTTTTGTCACCTAATCTTAATTTTTCCAATGAAGGCCAAGATTTCAACTGACCTAAAATTGACAATCAAATAGATTTGACATAAACGGTTAGAATCTTTTAAAATCATCTACGCTACCTTTCAAATAATAGTAAAGTTGGCGATCGTAGTCGAGGGTAACCAGAAAGCTCCTTTTTCATTAGCTTCTACACCGAGGTGTAGGGGAGGGCGCTACTCCTTTCGATGGATTGCTCCACTTTACCCTTGATACGTACCTTATATTGCTGAGTGTTAAGCAAGGAGGTATCAAGTACCATTTTTAAAGTCTTTGGTATGACGCGATTGAACCCAGGTCTCCCGGTCCATTGGAGAACACTCTACCCACTGGGCCAATGAGTCAGTCAGATACACCTAATCTAACAATCTAACAATATTCATAATTTACAAAAGAAAAAAAATTGATTTCCTGTTTATATTTTTCTCATATCCTTAATTTTAGGAATTGTGTGTTTTTTAGAATTTTATTTAAGTTGTTAGATATACCTTGTAGAACGTTGTTCTTAATGTATACATCCGTCTAACACATAGAACCGCCTAGACTCAGCTGCAATAATATTTCAAAATGTATTTCTCTTTGAATGACATGAACTAACTCCGTGTTGGTAATTTCTGCTGTGGGTGTATGTATTTACCAAATCTTATTGTCACAGACGGAGTGTGATATAAGACCAATTTTTAAGCGGAGTAAAGCTGGTTTGAATTCAGCGTTTTTCTTTTATAGCTTTGGCTGTATCAAGGTTATAGAGTCCAGTTTGACCTACTATTTACCCATAGCAAGGAAATAGAAGTGATGGATTCATGCCTTTCTCATGAGCGTTTGCGCGAAGTAATAAGAAAACAGCCTCACCCAGAATTTTTACAGAGTCCATTTGCTACGACAGTAACCGTCACCTCTTTTGTGCCTCCAAGTTATATAGGCAAGTATCTTCAAAGATAGATAGATAGATAGATAGATAGATAGAAGCATGAATGCAAGCAGAGAACAAAGAGAGTACTTACATGCAATAAAACAAATGAACATAAAATAGAAACTAAACTAAGCCATCCCCAAAATATCTCTTTTAAATTGGATATATATACATATATAAATATAGATATGTGTGTGTGTGTGTGTGTGTGTGTGTGTGTGTGTGTGTGTGTGTGTGTGAAAACAAAATATTCAGATGCATTTATTTATATATGATAATTGTTGACGCTTAGATTTTTGTTAAACCATCTTCAGAATGATGTTGGGATGCGAAGTTCTGGAATCACTTTGAACGTGGAGTAAACCCCCCAAAAATTTAAAAAGTGGGGACAGTAAATGTTGCTATATTATCATATATAAATAAATACATTGTGTAAATATTCTGCTTTTTCATATTTTAATACTTACATATCGTCGGATTTATTTCCTTTTTTTTTCAGAATATATATATATATATATATATATATATATATATATATATATATATATATATATATATATTAAAATGAGTAGATCTACGAAGAGATATGCATTTTTTAAGGATTTATTTGTTTATTTTTTATTACATGCGTGTATGTTTCCGACTTGATGCTTTCGTCAGAGAACATGTATGGCACAAGGCTTTGTTAAAGAGGTATTCGATGAGACTTGAACTCGCTCGTGTTTCCAGTTTGAATGGTTGATATTTTTGCTTTTGATAAAATATCAAAAGCAAATGAGGGGTAAAGTAGACTAAGGTAAACACACTCTAAGAAAAAGAGAGGAGTGACCTTCATAAATACCCATAACCAACTGAAAACCATTCAAACTACAAAAACGAGCGAGTTCAAGTCTTATTGAATACTCCATTAGCAAAGCCTTGTGCCACTCATGTTCTCTGACGAAAGGAAAGCATCAAGCTGAAAACATACACATATGTAAGAACAAAATAAACTAATAAATCCAAAAAAATACAAATCTCTTCGTGGACCTACAACAAAAGATTTACATAAATAAAGTGAAGTAAACCTGGCCATGGGCCTAATGAGTAGAGTGTTCGC
Organism: Sepioteuthis lessoniana; assembly: GCA_963585895.1. NCBI lineage: Eukaryota > Metazoa > Mollusca > Cephalopoda > Myopsida > Loliginidae > Sepioteuthis > Sepioteuthis lessoniana. The sequence goes on from CAUZXS010003365.1 coordinate 44,748, forward strand.
TAATGGTCCGGGAGACCAGGGTTCAATCCCAGGTCAAGTCATACCAAAAACACATAAATGGTACTTGATGTCACCTTGCATTATTAGGTACGGATCAAGGGTAAGTGAAGCAATCCAGAGAAAGGAGTAGCACCATCTCCTACACCATGGTGTAGAAGCTATTGAAAAGGGAGCCTTCGAGACACCCTCGACTAAGGTCGCCAACTTACTTTTATATATATATATTTACATATATACATATATATATAAGCACATCGATCTTGTTATTTGCTAATCTTTGCTTACTATGGCACACAGGCCTCAGACTGCTTACAGTACCTGCGATTGCTAAGTGGTCCACCTTCTCGGAACCGAATTGGTTCAATTGTGCTTAACTTCGCTTATCTGGTGATGAATGTTCGATTTTTATTGAAAATTTAACGTTAGACTAATCTGCATCATTGTTGGATTCATTTTGTGTTGTTTAACAAATTTTGAAAACGAATGTTTTCAAAAAGTTTTAAATCATCACATTCTCCAGACGATGATCTAAAATCGAAACTCATCATCATCATCATCATTAAGTCGCGCTGACAGCTGGGAGTTTCCTGACTCTTTTCATCCCTCCCTCTCATTCATTGCTCCTGGTAGGTCATCTAGGTTGACACAGAACTGATGTATGTAAGTCCTTGTTGGTGAGCCAACACCGGTGTGTCCATGTGTAGGAGTCCATAAGAGAACATCGCTTATAAGTTCGTCGTTACTTTTCTAGTACTGCCCCGCATGTCTTTTTCGTCTTGGATGGCTTGTGAAATTGGAAGTAAGTAGCCTAACAACTTCTGTTTTGTGGGGTGCTGCTTCTAGGAATTGTTTGAAACAACACGCAGTATTCTTGTGTAGTTCCTATGTAGGTTTTTCTTCAAGCAATTCGTTGGCGTCTAGGTAGTGCATCCACAGTGTAGTATTGACACGGCTACATCTTGGAGAAATCCCGTTTTATTTCATCATATAGATCAGATTTCCATAAAATCAATAACCTATCCATAGAAGTCCCTGCTTAAGCTAGACGTTGCTTTCAGTAGATATGATAGTGCTACCGAGGTATCAGAACTATTATACAAATTTTAGAGGTTACCCACTTAAAATGGAGATGGGTTCTTCTCATTGAAAACACAAAAACTCTGTTTTATTTGCATTTACGTAAAGGCTAATGCCTCCTACTTTCAGCAGTCTATGCAGTAAGGATTCGACTCGGGCAGGTGTATTTGTGAAAAGCACTTTATCATCTGCGTAGTCTGCACCTATTGTAGTTTCTGTGGGATATCGTCTTCTTGTCTTTTTTTTTTAGTGTGAAACCATTAGAACTATTGACGTTCGAAGTACATAGTCAAGGCAGATTATAAACATATTTGGTGCAAATGTATCTCTGCAAAATTCGAGCGACAATGTCGAAGAAGTCGGTGTCGCTATCAGGTGAGCGAACCATTGCTTTCGCGTTTTTGTAGAGCATCATCATAGCAGTAACAGTTTCTTTTTGGTTGACTATATGCTAATATTACTTGCCTCATCTTTCCACTGTGTATGGAATCGAATTTCTTGATGATATATCTACGAACAAAAGTGTTGTCTCGAGATGATTCGACGGATAATCATAATCTGTAAGGTTGTGGATCGATTTCTCCGGAAACCGTTTTGATTCTCACTTAGAATTTACTCGAATTCTGATTGAATACAACTGAGAAGCAGTACATTATAAACCTTAGCAGCTATTGAAGTAAGAGTTATGCCTCTGTAGTTACTAGTGATTCCGAGGTCACCTTTCTTTGGAAAGGAGTGTATACATCCTTTTGTTCCTATGAAAGATTACCATGAAAAATCGAAACTATTTAAGAAAAATTAAAGAGTAATTATAAAGAAATATAATTCCTGTATGTCTTATTATTTTTGTTTATCTCAACATCTATATATATATATACATATATCTAGGGAAAGAATAATATAATAAATATATGTAAGTAAATAATAATAAGATAAATATACGACAATATAGAAAAAAAATTGATAACAAGGTAATCCAAGCAAAAGGAGAGATTTATTGAGAAACAAAGTCGACACTATACCGTTTCGGTCTCATGAACCATCATCAGGGCTGCGAGGGATGATATTAAGGATGTTAAATCAACGATGGATGTTTAAAAAAATTATACAAAAACCAAGGGAAAATCTCTAAATCGGTTGAGAGTTGGTCGTTTAGTCAGTATATCAGCATTTGTTTTTCGAAATTATCAATTTTCTCTCTCTCTCTCTCTATATATATATATATATATATACGGTCGAAAGAACCACAGAAAAAATACCTTAAGTAAACACAAATTCACCCCACATACGAGGATCATTAAATAAGTTCCCAGACTTTTTTCGTATGGGCACTTTTATTGATAGTACACACATGAAACTCTAGCCCCCTTCGAAGTAATCTCCTCTGGCTGTAATGCACTTGTTGTACCGTTCCAACAACTTCTGAAAGGCCCCATGGAAGTCCTCTTCTGTGAGCGTGTCAATGACCTTCATCACAGCCTCTTTCATCTCCTCAATTGTCTCATAACGACAGCCTCTGAGCTTAGGGAATAACCAAAAGTCACAGGAGCAAGGTCTGGACTGTAGGGAGGCTGAGGAACTGTCTTGATGCCCATCTTGGTCAAATAGTCTGTGACAAGGATGGAGTTGTGGACTGTTGCATTGTCCTGCTGGAAATGCCACTGACCCGATTTGAAGATTCCGACGGAATCTCTTCCTGAACTCCCTTAAAACCTCAACATAGTAACCCTAATCTTAACCTTTTGGCCAATCAACTGTGGTGTATTGACTTCCTTACTCCTGCCACACCTCTCATCATCCCCCACAGACTCCCTGCCTTCCTTGAATCCCTTATGCCACTCAAAAACTGACGCTCGATTCATGCAAGATGGTCCAAAAGCAGTCTGAAGCATTCCATACGTTTCTGTGGCATTTTTTCTAAGTTTAAAACAGAATTTTATTGCATATCGTTCTTCTAAAGTGTCAGATTGAATTTTTGAAATTCACCAGCTGTGACAATCAGGCTTTAGTAGGGTGTATTCCAATTCCTGCTGTAGCTGTTTCTTAGAATCATAAGAATTGATCAGTCATCTCATAAGATGTATAGCAATAAGATACTGAATTTCTAAGAGTCTTCGACAATTTTAAATGCCTGTACAAACAAGTCTGGAAACTTAATGAATCCACCACGTACATATAAAAGTAAGTAAAATTGGCAACCGTAGTCGAAAGCGACCCGAAGGTCCCACATAAGCTACCACACCGAAGCGTAGGGGAGGGCGCTACTCCTTTCCCTGGATTGCTCCACTTTACCCTTGATATAGTGCTAAGAGTTTAAGCAAGGAGGTATCAAGTGCTATTTTTGAGTATTTGGTATGACTCAACTTGGGATCGAACCCCGGTCTCCCGAGCCAAGGCAAACACTCTACTCACTTAGCCAATGGGCCGGTAAGCACATACAACCTACCTAATAAAGAACTTAATTAAAGAGTTATTATCAAGAACTATCATTCTTGTAGGTCTTACGATTTTTTTTTTATCTTAACATCCCTCTCTCTCTATATATATATATATTGTCATCCACAGACACTGTTTCGTTATATCACATCAGTGTAGCTAGACACACTTCAAGCTGGGATCAAAACCCGGCTAACTTTATGTCAATCTGATAGCATAACCTCACTGCCATCAACAGACCCAACGCAAGCAAAGGAATTTAACATCTATACATTAACTTCCTTTTGTTTATATTTGACGCAATCGTCAGAAGAGCTTTGCATTAAGCGAGTGGCAACCGTTAATTCTTGCGCCCAAGTGCTCAACCGAGGGAGGAGTATATATATTGTCATCCACAGATTGTTTCTTTATATATATATATATATATATATATATATATATATATATATATATATATATATATATATATATATATAAGTAAAGTTGGCGACCGTAGTCGAGGGCGACCAGAAGGCTCCCTTTTCAATAGGTACGACACCGAGATGTAGGGGAGGGCGCTACTCCTTTCCTTGTATTGCTCCATTTTACCCTTGATATATTGCTGAGTGTTAAGCAAGGAGGCACCAAGAACCATTTTTAAAGTCTTTGGTATGACTCGACCTGGGAATGAACCCAGGTCTTCCGGACCATTGGCGAATGATCCGGAATGAGTCGGTATATATATATATATATATATATAAGTTAGAGAGGCCCACAAAAAAACAAATAACTTAAGAAAATACGAATTCACCCTAGATACGTACAAACTAATCAATAAAGAACTTAATTTCTGCCTCCGTCTATCATACTATGATAAGAATATATTACATAAAAACCTGCTAGCGTTCTTTAGAAGAATAAAATTAAAAATATATTTTGCAATTTCCTACTGTGAACTAAATGCCTTTGAATCACTTGAAGAAACAACTCATTCACTGCCCAGTCGGCTGGGACTATAGAATATATAAACTGAAACAATAATAATCCTAATATAACATATACCAAATTATGATAAGAAGTAACAAAATCTTAAACAGCAAAGTTATCCGAAACAAATTTATAAACAAAATCATAAAATGTATCAACTATGTAAGAGTAGAAACAGACTCTATTGTAAACATACCAACTTCACTGATTCATTTACTCGCTCTACAAATAAAAAAAGATCTTTAAAATTTTACCACTAATCAAAACTATTATCTATATTTTTGTATGTGTTCGTTGCTCCACGCACAGAAATTAGAATGGCCTTTAAATTTTTGAATAAATAAGAAGAGATTCAGAATTAAATTTATAAATTTTTTTTGAATAGAACAATATTTCTATCAAAGTGACGATGAATTTAACGGAGACATTAAATTCATTATTATCAAGAAAATAAAAAAAACAATAAAGCCTTATATCAATTCTAAAACCCCATGAAGGTAGAGGGATATATATATATATATATATATATATATATATATATATATATATATATATATATATATATATATATATATAGGGTGTCCGAAAAAATGTATACACATTAAAAATAAAATAATGAATAATAAAATTGAAATAATAAAATTCTAAGAATTAATTTTTTTATTTATTGCAGACTTTTTGTCCTCATCTTGGTAGTTTTTGTGTTGTTTCTTTCACTACGTTTCGGCCAAATTTCACCTCTGGCCTTCTTCAGGTGAAATTTGGCCGAAACGCAGTGAAAGAAAAAACAACACAAAAACTACCAAGATGAGGACAAAAAGTCCGCAATAAATGAAAAATAAATTCTCAAATTAAGAAGTCTCATCTCAAAAATGATTCCAATTAAAGACAATAAAATTCTAATTAAACACTACGTTTACAATTATTTTTAATGTGTATACATTTTTTGGGACACCTATATATATATATATATATATATATATATATATATATATATATATATATATTGCATGGTAATGTCTGTGACCCTGAGTTTCATGCTTTATGCATTCGTCAGACAGAGTGAAAGATTTTCAAAAAATGACCGATTAATATGGTTAATTTTTTATTTGAAGCGAGATTTTGTTCGTGTGTATATGTGTCTAAGTTTGCGTACTTTTAGATGATTGTATATTTGTGTATGTGCTGTTGCTCGAGCATAAATATACACGTATATTTGCGCATATAATGACGTGCATCTTTACATATTTCCGCTGTCTATTGTTGAGGCAAAGGAAGAGAGTGTGAAAATGGAAGGGTGGGTGAAGAAGAGGGTTGGGTGGGGGAATTGTTTCAATCGGAATGATTTCTTTTTCTCTTGATGCTACCTATCTTTCTGACAGCAAAATGTTTATTTAATGCCGATTCGTGGTGAATTTTATTGAGTGATGATGATGATCGTCATCATCATTAAAATTAATATCATTATCACGTTACTTTTTTTGAGAAAGTTTGTTTTTTTTTAATTTTTTTACTTTTATAATGGTACTATTTACCAACCCCTCCGCTCGGGCAGGATATGACACAAGGTCATTTTTTTAAGCGGAGTTTAACAGGTTTTGAATTCAGAGTTTTCCTTCTCCTAGACTAGTTGCCTCACCAAGGCTGAAGAACCTAGTCCGTCCTACTATTTACCCATAGTTGGAGGGAGAATAAGGGGGTTCATACCTTTCCCAAGGGTATTTGCCCGAAAGTGAACGTAATAGCGCGACTGGAGTACGAACTCGCGTACTACGATTCCGCAGTTCATCGCTTTAACCATTACACCACGAGGACACCCTTTTACTTTTATAATGGTGATGGTTGTGTTGTGAGTATTGTGAGCGGTTATCGGTGGTACCTATGAATTATGTGATGTGTTAATTATGGGCAGGTAATAAAAATGATGTTTAGTCTTTGGTAGCTTTTGCGATAATGATAATAATAATAATAAATGCAACAATTATTATCATACTGGTCTTTGACAATGCTGGTAGGTACTCATTATACAATAATGTGGAAAAAATAGAGCTTATAATTTATTGACTATACTAAAAATATTATATTTACTAGCAATACGTGTGGGTGGTAATAATGTAATAATGAGGGAAAAACAGTACTTACGGTCGGTGGTTCTGTTGTATAATTAGTATGGTATAGATTTAGATAACAAATAAATTATCAAATAATAAATTATTGATAATGATAAATTCCTAATATATATATATATATATATATATATATATATATATATATATATAAGGTTATTAATATGATTATTAATGATAATACTAATACTAACAAATGCATACAAAAAGGTTTAAAAAGTACTCGATGCTATTGTATCAGAGCCAGTCAAAAAATTTGAAATATAACATTATGTTACCGCATAACTTGTTCACTCACTCCACTTTTCATGTGTCAATATACATATATATATATATATATATATATAAGTGCGCACGCGCGTGTGTGTGTGTAAGTGAGTGTGTGCGAGGATTATTTTATAAAGAATGTGAATTTTACAATATAACGACTCCGATTTGCTATTTTTCAATAAAATCTCAATTCTTTGAAACATATTTTCCAAATCGAACAAAGATTTTTCAGAATAGAAATATTTTGACAGGATTTTTAACAATTTGCTTTCGGAACTCTCTACTTCATTACTTGAAAACATTGTTCCAAGTAGAAATTCTTTGAGGAGGCCAAAGAGGTGGAAATTCGAGGGGGTCAGATCTGGACAGTAAGGAGGATGTGACAGTTATTCTCAATCAACCTAACTCATGGTTTCCACTGTTCTTGGTTCATCATCATCATCATCATGTTGCGCTGCCAGCATGGACCTCCCTGACCCTCTCTTGCCACTCGTCTCTATCGTCCATCGCTCCCGAGAGGTCTTCCAGGCTACATCCTGTATCGGTACAGAGCTATTGTATATCGGGTTATAGAAAGGTCGTCATGCTTTTGCTCGGCCATGTGAAGGGGTCCACAGGAGTACATCGCTTATGAGTTCGTCCTTACTTCTCCATCAGTGTCCTGCATGTCTGGTTCATCTAATTTAGATAGTTTTTGTGATGGGTGGTAGGTGCCCATACAGCTGTTGTTTTGAAGAGTGTTGCCTCCCAGACATGTTACAGCTCGCAACATTCTTGTGTAATTGCCGTCAAGCTTTTTCTCCATACGTTTAAGTAGCGTCCATGTGGTGTATGAGGCTTTGCATTGTCTTGATGAAACCTTGGAAAAGACAATGTCATTACGCACAGTTTTGCCGGCTGTATCCACAGAAATAGCACAGACTCACTTTCGTCATTTATATATATATATATATATATATATATATATATATATATATATATTATCCTCTTCGTTATTGGTGCTATCTGATGATTATAGTTTTCTTTCCGCATGAAACCTGTAGTGACAGCATTTGTTTTTATAGCAAACTTGTTTACCTTAGTATTTTAGTAGACATTCAATTGATGAATTTGAAAAATATTAGCATTCGGTTGGAATGCATAAACAATATGTATAACTGTGTAAATAAAATATTATCTTTATCATATATATATATATATATATATATATATATATATATATATGTTTTTCATACAAGGGTTAGCTGATGGTCTTTAACTGGAGTCCGAGTGACTGGAGACAAAACACTTCTCAGTATTCTTGCAAATCTGAATGCTGTAGTTTGGTTGGTCTCGATTCGTCCTCCGATTTCCCACTCTTCCAGCCACCATTGCTAAGCCTTTAGGGATCGTTCCACGTGCACCAATTATAATTGATATCACCGTTGTCTTCATGTTCCACAGCTGTCTTAGTTCTTTAGCAAGGTCCAACTATTTATTTTTCTTTTCACATCCGTTGATTTCCATTCTGTGGTTCGTTGGGACGTTCAAGTCTATCATATGTCAATTTCTATTTTTGTTTTTCGCTTTTTGTTGATTATCCCTTGGTCTGGTCTTCTAGTCAGGATTAGGTGATATTTTTGTATCTCAAAATCCCAGAGAATGTTATGCGTCTCGTTCTCCAGGACTGATTCTGGTTTGTGGATTTGGTAGTATGGATAAATTTCAATTTTTTGCACAATTACTAATGGATCACTTTTCCCACCCAGTCGTGTTTAGTCTTATACTCTGCTATCTTCGCTTTATATGTGATCAATTGTTTCGTCTCTATCACAACTTAATCTACGCTTGCTATTCTAATCATATTCTAATCATAACAATTAAATATAAATAGTTACTTAAAATCATAGAATTGCTTGCATTAGTACTAGATAAAAATACTTGAAACCACATAACTGAAAGAAAATTATTTGTATGAGATAGGAATACTTGATATCATGAGAATGTGCTCTTAACATTAAGGATATTGTTATGAATACAAGTAAACATTCACAAATGAATCAAATTTCGTCATTAAAAACTCAGAAGTTGTTGATATGCCATTAAACAAATATACTAAACAGATTCTTTAGAAGATAGACTTTTTCTATTTACATAAACGAAAAGTTCCGAACTAAAGTCCTTTTTATGAAAACGGTCGACATTGGATTAGTATCGTTTAGAATCAGATATTGAAACGGATGCTGCTGTCGGTAAATAGTCAGACGGATCCTTACTAATACAGCGAGTTTGATGTACACTAACTACCTTACATCTGTGACCTTATGTAATATGAAGTTCAACTTCGAAATATTTATACTGTAGAAGGTTCAATCCATATTAAATACTTTACGTGTGTGATTTTATGTAGTACGAATTCACGCTTTAAAATTTGTACAATAGTGAGTTCCATTTATACTGAATACTTCCCATTTTATCGTATTAAATTAAGCTTATTGAATATCAAACCACCTAAAAAAAAGAAATAAAGAAAGAAAAAGTAAACCTTCATGAAAAAATAATGTTACCAATGAATTCTCGTTTCAATTAGAAGATTGATTTCTGACTACAAAAAAAGAAAAAAAATGTTTTTATTGTTTACAACACCCCTACTCTTTCCTGTAGACTAACATGCCACTAATCAAATCTTGGCGCTTTTCACAAATTAGTGAACATATTACGTAAGACCTCAAACCCAGTTCGAAAAAGATGGTAATCCCTTGGTTCAAGTTAGGGTGAATATGGTGATAATATCTTGCAAGAATCACACCGGAAAATCTTTTGGCTAGACTGTTTTAAGTCTAGCCTAAATCTTGTGTGTTTTTCCGGTGTGAGTCATGCTAAATATGACCTTGCGTTATCTTGGATAATCACAAAGTCTCTCGTATCGATGAGTGTGGGGTGTTTTCTAAGAATATTTTCATGCATATGTTACAGCTCTTGAGAGTATAAGTATGCATTGAGAGTCTGATTTCGGTTTAAAAAATCAAAATAATTCCACCGTACACAAAGCATAAATTTTCTTCCATGAATTTGGTTAGGCTGCAGAAATTCATCGATGACAATTTACTGTCTTTATGAACATTGTCATAAAAGACCCATTTTCATCAATTGCAATGATATTCTTGATAAACAGGTCATTTCTCTGCATTAAAAGAAAACTTTTGCTATGGATATGCAATCATCCTTATTCTTCTCAAACGTCCATCTTGCTCACTTTTCCTATCTTTTTCGAGTGGTGGAAGATTTTTGGATTGGAATGTGTTGATGTCATGAGCTAATTCTCGAGTATTTTTGCGTGGATAACATTTCATCAATCCTCTTAAAGCATCTTGATCGAGGTCCAATGTGCGTCCTGGT
>CAUZXS010003365.1:60000-71124 GCA_963585895.1 Sepioteuthis lessoniana
GCATCTGAAAGACATACTCCAAATGACGAACAGGAAAACTTTGTAATAACTCATATCAGCAGGTGATTGAAAAACCAGCCAAACCAAACGTTGAGGTCCTTGGGAGTCAAAAGCAGCTAGGGAAAAACGAGATAATTTGAAAAAAAATAATGTTTTCTTAAAAAAAATGCAGCAAATATCCATGTACAGAAATACAAGAAAGCTTAGAAATAACTAATTAAAACACACCAAAAATGAACAATTAAAATATGTTCTTGGTCGAATCTATAAAATCAGAAATTCTAGGGAAGATAAACAATCTCAGTATGACAGACAGTTAATGAAATTAGTAGAAGGAAAATCACTTCGAGATCAAAACTATTTAAGAAGAAAGACCAAAGAAGTGGAAAGAACATTTCAAGAATCTGCTAGGAAAACCCTTCTGAAATCATTGATAAACCAGCCGAAGAAATCATTCATGATCAACCAAACATCAAACTTGGACACTTCACGGAGGATGAACTTGACACAGTTGTGAAAACAATTAAAAGAAGAAAATCTTTTGGATTTGAATAAATACCTCCTGAAATATGGAAGACAAGGAAACTAGATGGCATACTTCTTCGATTATTCAACAGTGTGTATAACTAAAGCATAATGAGAGAATTGGACAAAAGGCTATATTCTCCCCTTCTCAAAGAAAGGCCACCTCAGAATCACTAAGAACTACTGCTATGAATGCTTAGGTTTATAATGTCTTGTTTCTCAATCATATCCAACCTGAGGCTGAGAAAATTTTAGGAAACGGTTTTCAATGAAACCCATCTGTAAACTCTCAGATTTCAATTATTCTTCTAATCATCAAATAAGTACCAACAAAAAATTTATGGAAAACACTTTTTTTGTAGATTTTTCCCATGTATTTTATTCCATACACAGAGTAAAAACGGAGAAAATACCACAAGAGTACGGTATTCTCATAGAAATTGTTACCACGACAATGATGGTCAATAAAAAACACGGTTCGCTCACCTGAGGGTGATGCTGATTTCTTTGTCATTGTTGCGGGAGTCTTGTAAAGAGATACATCAGCACTCTTTCTTATTTATCTTATTTATTGAAAGAAATCTTTCTTTCAATAAATAAGATAAATTTTGCCAAATGAATTGGTCGCTAGAGTCTTGTAAAGAGATACATCAGCATTCTTTCTCATTGTAATCCTTTTTTCAATAAATAAGGTAAATTTTGCCAAAGGAATTGGCAGTAGGATGTACTATTTACAGTTACACCCTTCTCAAGGAAATCAATAGTGATGGATCTTTTCATGTCCCAAAAGACAGTCAGTATAACCTTTTCTACTGACCGCTGCGTTGAGAAATTTTTCTTTTGCGTTGAGTCAGTGTGTTTCAACTCCATAAAATGTCTTTTCAACTCAGGATTGTTGCAACAAACTGATGTTTAAACGATTTATAAACATCTTTTGACTAAAACAAGCTTCTCCATACATATGGCACATTCTTCTGTATATTTCACATAGTTTGCACCTCTCAGCCAACAAAGATTTGATGACAGACCTCTGTTTGGAGAATTCTGGTTGATTTTCAACCATTGTGAATAGCCACGAAAGAAATATTTTTGCGCCATTAAAATTTTTTGGCTATTAAATCATTTCAAACATTGCAGGATTTACATTAATAAAAAAAAATTCTGAGAAAAATAAATTTTATTTTGCCTTTTTTTCCCCACCTAATTTCCTCTTATTTACTGAATGAACCTCGTATATATATATATATATATATATATATATATATAAGTTGACGACCGTAGCCAGAGCGACTTGGTGGCTTCCTTTTCCACGGCTATTACACCGAGGTATAGAGGAGGACGTTACTCCTTTACCCTTGATCCGTACCTTATAATGCTGAGTGTTAAGCAAGGCGGCATCAAGTACAATTTTTGAGTCTTTGGTATGACTCGACCTGGGATTGAATCCCGGTCTACCGGACCATTGGCGAGCTCTCTACTCATAAGGCCAATGGCCCGGTGTGTGTGTGTGTGTGTGTGTGTGTGTGTGTGTGTGTGTGTGTGTGTGTGTGTGTGTGTGTTAAATGACACTATAAAATACAATGGATAAATAAGTTCATGAACTGGCACGAAGTGACAAGCTGAATTCAGTTCTGAAATGTTCGTAGTATAATATCTTAACGGTGTGATTAATGGAAGGGAATTGGATTAACTGAATTGACAAAGAAAATGTCGAAAATAAAACGATGTGGGGTTATAATAACATTGTATGTCAGAAAAAAACACAGTAGAGCCATCTAATTAAAATTGTTCGCCTGTGTCGATAGCAGCGTAAATCTCTGACTGTTATTGCAAATCGATTGGAGAGAACTCGTGTCAAGATCTTTACTATAGAACACAGGGTTCCTTTGTTTTGTCAGCACCAGCTAATAGTTTTTTAAAGTAATCGTTTCATATTCAACTATGTAGAGAATTGTCCTCGACTTTATCTATGAAATTCACATTGGCATTGAATGTGTTGACGTCGTCATCAACTAATTTAGATCTTACATCATTGAGTCAAAATTTCATTTCAGGGCTTCTGTACATTGTTTTGAAAGTCGTGTATACAACCAAGAATTACGTGACGAGGTTGTCATTTGGTATACCCAAAAATCAGGTTCGATGGTAAGGTAGTTATAGATTAGTTTGTACTGACGTTTCGAACCCGAAACCATTCCTGATCACGGTCATCATTACAGCAGAAAGCTTTGTTAGTGGCTCAACTGCTATTTTATTCAAGTAGTAGCACGTATACAAAATCACGTAAACATGCAATATATATATATATATATATATATATATATATATATATATATATATATATATATATTAAATTTCATCTTTATAACTATTCTATGATTCTGACGGCGGGAAAATAAAACCAGATTATACAATTTGCCAATAAAAAAAATATTACACAAACTGATATCTGGGAAAAAATTCCCTAAAAAGAAGAAATACCTAAAAATATTCGTACCGTTTGAAACATATATATATATATATATATATATATATATATATATATATATATATAATAAAAGAAATTTAAATAAGAAAAGTTTTCAGATAACAATGCGTTCGATGGCATTATGGCAGAGTTAGTATAAAAAGTAAAAAACATATTCAATGATAAACTACTGAAAATTGTTTCCGATAGAGTACAGTCATCAAAAGAAAATATGAGAACAAAAGAGGCTAGCCAACAGTATTTATGGTGTGAGGTATTTGTCGCGTGGTAAGATGTTATTTCACGTGATAGCCACACGAATATATATATATATATATATATATATATATATATATATATATTTATCGGATCAGTCAAAATACAGTAAAATAAAATATAGAAAAGTCAGATGGTAAATGTCACAAGAAAGACTAATATGTCTATACTTAAATATCAGTACACATTTTTGTTTATCAAATCATTTTCAGCATGTTCCAGGAAACATCATTTTTATACTATACATAATCTCCTGGTATTATCACCTCTTGCAGATTTTAATAATGCTGTGGTTTGGATTCTTTCACTGATTTTCAGTCTACCTAGCCTATTTTTCAGGCCTTTGGGTATTGTTCTAGTGTATCAACTACTATCGGTAACACAGTCACTATGCTCTAAAGCTTTTACAGTTCTCTGTTAGGGTCCAAGTATTTATCTATCTTTCCGCTTTCGTTCATTTTTACTTATTGCTCCGCAGGAACGGCAAATGACCATTTCTACAGTTTTTGTGTTTTTGTTGTTGTTTTTTTTTTAATCTAACTCAAGATCTGTTCTTTTGGTCGTGATTGGGTAATCTGTGAGTATATCAAAGTTCAAGAGGATTTCATGAGTCTCATTTTCCAGGGCAGATTCTGGTTTCTACTTAAAAGGTTTGTCAGCGTGGTACAAATCCCTATGGATTACTTTTCTCACCCCGTCAGGCCTTCTCTTGTATTCCTTTTGTGCCAGTTAGTTGCATTTGTGATTAACTGTCTCAACTCTGTCACTATTTAATCTACACTTGCTATTCTTCAGTGTATTATTGATTTTGGCTTTGATATAATTTGTTCTTTTGGCATCATTTCGTATTGCTATTAAAAATTATCTATCTATCTATCTATCTATCTATCTATCTATCTCAGCCTGTTCATCTCTCTTTCTCTCTCTCTCTCTCTCTCTCTCTCTCTCTCTCTCTGTGTATATATATATATATATATATATATCAATCTGTTCACATCACTCTATCTAACTATTATGATGTTTCCTCTTCTTTACCATGTACAAGTCGTCTCGCATGTAATTTCCTTTATTCATTGCTTGAAATATTACTACAGTTGGGTTATTTTTTTCTTCCCGTTTTTGTTTTCTAGATTTTAGTAGTATCTTAAAAAGTTTGCTTGGTTCTTTTTCCTTTCTGTATTCTTCCTTTTTCTCCTTCTCTTTTCCGCTTTTCCCCAATATAATCATTCTTTCCTCAAACCAACAACACTTTTCATTATTCTTCTCAAACTAAACTTAAAAAAAACATTTCTTCTCATCCTTCTCCCTTCTTTCCTTGCAAATCATTATCCATCTGCAACCCAACGAACGTCCATTCCCTCCCAAATATGGATTTTCCCGCCGAACTGGAGGATATTAAACATGGCTACCGCCGCATATCAAAAAAGCCCAAAGACCAGTTGTCGATATTGGCAGCCACTGGAGCTGTTTTTTCCTCTTTTCGTCCCTTCCGACAAAACAGAAATCAATAACATTAAACGAAAGGAGCCCCAAACAGAAGCGAAGAGCGCATTGTACCGTGAGGCGTGGATACGTGTGCGTATATATCTGTGTGTATTGCGCATACACGACCTTGTCTGTTTTCTGTTTTCGCCAGCACAAATGTATGGATGTTTGTTCCTTGTGTGTACATCTCTACGTTTAGTTTTTTATTCATATATACACACACGCACGTAAGCGCGTGAACGCACACACACACACACACACACACACACACACACACACACACACACAAATATATATATATATATATATATATATATATATCCATATGTATTTGTGTTTATTTGTGTAAGTCTAAATGTTATCTTTGTACGTGTGATAAAGAAAATCCTTTGTATCTGGATTCTTGTTCTCACTTATATTTCTTGATGCGTGTGTGTGTGTGTGTGTGTGTGTGTGTGTGTGTGTGTGTGTGTGTGTGTGTGCCTATGTATGGGAGCTATGTGAATGTGTGTATGCCTGTAGACGTGGGAGTGAATGTTATCTTCTATTCATGTGTGATTGAAAAGACAAACATTCATACGTGGATTCTTGTTCTTGCTTATATTTCCTTGATACGTGTATATGCGTATGGATTTGTGTGTCATGTTTATAGCGCGTAAAGTGTATGCCTTTGTGTGCATGTGTGTGTCATCTTGTGTGAGCTGTATATGTGTGTGTGTGTGTGAGTGTGTATGTGTGTGTATGTGTGCGTGCGCGCGCGTGTGTGTGTATGAGCAGTCATGAGAATGAAAAGCAGAATCACTATATGAGTACAGCTTAATTTTTGAATGTTAATATGTTCACAGAAGTGCGAAATGAACAAACGAACTGAAGATCAGGGAATAAAACCTTTGGAAAGACTTCAAACCCCGATTGCTCATTGTTAGTGTCATTTGGTGCAAACAAACCTAAGTTATCCCTCGAGCATAAACGATTTTTTACAAAAAATCTTTTCTTATAATAGTTCTATGAGGAAAGAATTATGAATTGTATGAGATGACGATGCTTCACAATTGTCTATAAGCAATCCCCTAAGAGAATTGAAAAAAAAAGTTTTACTTCCCAACTTGATGGTTTGTCGCTATTCGAGTCAACTGATTACTCAGAAGAAATGTCTATTAAAAACTGTCAACTTGGTAACAAAGGAATAAAAATATATTAAACCCTGCAGACAGGTATTTATATTGAGATACATAACATTAAACGTTTGAACAGAATAAACAATTATTCCCATCCAAATACGTAGGGTAAAGAGATTTATCGGATTACTAAATGCATTACTTCTGAATCTATCGATATATCTATAGGTTGTTTTTTTTTTCACTCCACTTGTTAATGAATTTTACTTATTTTAATAGATTCCGGTTGTGACTATTGAAACAGCGCCGGATAAAAGGGTCCATTTAGTTTAGTTTTATTATTTTAAACTTATTTAGTAAAATGATTTCCCTGACTCAGTTATATATATACATATGCAAAATGGGGATCAGTATGAGTCGAGACTAGCTTCAAATTTATATATATATATATATATATATATATATATATATATCATTAAGTCGTGTAAACTGTATGGAGTTCTCTCTCACTCTCGTAACATCCGTTATTATCGTCCATAGTTTCTGGCTGGTCCTCTAGACTGTATTCAGTGTTCGTACCAAGCTGATGTATGTAATTCCTTGCTAGTCGGCCAAAACTGGAAAAGTGCGTTCATGGGAGTACTTCTCAAATGAGTCCGTCCTTGTTTTTCCAGCTGTACCCTGCCTGTCCTGTTAGTCTTATTTGAATGGTTTGTGAGATGAGAGGCAAGTGGCCATACAACTGCTGCTTTGAGAAGTGTTGCTTCCACGACAACACATACCATTCTTGTGTAGTTACAATCTAGGTTTTCTCCAAACGTTTCGTTAGTGTCCAGGTGGTGTATCTGTTCAGTAATACTGACACAACCACAACTTGGAAGAAATCGCAATTTATTTTATAAGAGATCAAATATACACACATATATATATATACATATATATGTGTGTGTGTGTGTATGTGTGTGACTGTATTTCTGAGAAAAGGATCAATAACTATATATTTACCCAAATCCTCCACCATAAGCAAGATGTGACACATAGTCGATTTTTAAGCGGAGCAAAGCTGGTTTTAATTCAAAGTTTTCCTTCACTTTGTCAGGCTAAAAATCTGTTATATACCGTATCTATGAACATAAATGGATATGTCCCATTCCTCATAAATACGTTTGACACTAATGTGAGGTGAGGATTAATATGCTGACTTCACTTGACATGGGAACCGGTAAGCCGGCTCAGGGAGGCGTCCCCCTGGTTCTAACTCTCTCCGGTGGCCCTACACATGGCACCCATCTTAAAAAAGGCCCGTTTGGTGGGAGGCGTGACAAATACATTAATATGCTGATCAAGCAGTATACTAATGGCTGTGGTTTACCTTCTTCAGGCCGCTGGCGAGAATTGCATTTTATTTATGTTATAAAGATCTCCATTTCATTTCCAACCTCCGTTTTGGTTATTTCTCATTCAGTAACATTTTGATAGTTTACAACAATATCACAGTCTGTCCTAATATTCCCACATAGATGGGGAACAAGAGATGGATGTGTGTAATGCAAACAGCCTCGTCCAGGTATTGAATTCTGACCACCGTGTCCATTTCATACATCAATAAGCATTATGTGATGGTTTGTTGAAATCAGATAATTTGCAGGTTTTTGTTCTTTTTATTTATTTTTTTGGTAAAATCAGTATTTTAACTATTTCCAACGTCACGTCATCTGTTTAACCCGTGTGCTTTTTAAAGAAGTGCGCTTATCATTTGTTTGTTTTGTTGTTTAATGGCATATCAACCTTCTTGGGTTATTTAATGCCAAAGCCATTCTTCTAGAAGAACCGTAGCGGTACTATTTAACCCATAGCTGGGAGGATAAGTGGGTTCATACCTTTCCTAAGGGTATTTGTCCGAAAGTAAACGTAATAGCGCGACTGGTGTTCGAACTCGCTTACTACGATTCCACAGTCCAGTACTTTAACCATTACTCCAAGATAACACATAAGTCTTGATTCATGCGTGGTCCCCACAATAAGATGTCCTTATGTCTATTTGGGGAGCTAATATATATATATATATAGCCTGTAATTTTTTTTTCATGGTTTAAATCCTAAATAATATTGAGAAACTGAGAAATAAAGCTTCAATTTGATTATAGAAAGACTGTGTACTTACATTTTCCTTTCCCTTCATCAAAAAGAGACTTGATTATTTCATAAAAGAATAACAGAATCACATGAAAAACTGATCAAATATCAGGAGAGAGTCTCCGTGACGTAGTAGTTAACGCGCTGGACTGCAACATTATAGTAAGCGAGTTCGAACTTCAGTTACACCATGATGTTTTCTTTCGGACAAAGACCCTTGGGAAAAGTATGAATTTCCTTATCCCTCATATTATGAATAAATTAGCATCACTACTGTTCTTCTGTAAGGATGGCTTTCGCAATAAATAACCCATAGAATTTGATACGCCATAACAACAAAGAAACCAATGAAACCAAGATTGAAAGACAGATTGATTTTAACTGCATGCCAACCCGTCTTGAGTTATTTTATATCTAGAAGTTATGGAATCGGATATATAGGACGTTCATATTTACCTTTTTGTGTAGTTTCTTAAGATTTTTTTTTCTTTGCACACGGTCCTATCGAACATGAATAGTTTTTAAACAAATCTATTTGATCGATGGATGGGACCCTTTTTAGGTACTACCAATCAAGGTCAGAGGGGACCTGGGTTTAATGGCAATCAAAGGGTAGTACTCTACACTCCCCTGATGTCCAGAACTAGAACCTTGCCATCAGATTGCCGTTTTGAGTCATACACAGGGCATGCCTTTGAGAGGGGGTATTTTCTCTCGGCAAAGAATACATCTTAGCCTACAGGGCTGAATCAACTAAGAGAGTTTGGAAATGTAATGTTTTTGTAGTGTTATCAAGTTATCGAATTGATACAAGAGCAGAAATGATTAGAAATTCACGAAACAATTTTTTTGAAAAAATCGAAATGTTTTAAACAATATTAAAATGTTTTAACTGGTATTAAGATTTTCGATAAAGTTTCCCAGTCAATATTTAATGACGAATAAAGCCAGTATTCAATAATATTTTTTACGAACCCAGGAGAAATTTTAGCGAACTATTTCGCGTCTTACGAACCTAGGATATCACGAGTCGTTGCCTTTAGCGTGACTTGATTAAAAGTCCAGAGAATATTGTATATTGAATCAAAAACCGCCATTTTTAAACCATTCATTTTTCAGGAAAATGGTAAATAACTTTTTGATCCAGCTCCTTAATATTGCCGTGTTTAAAAGAAATCTCCAAATTAACTGAATTTTTCTAATTTGGTCACAAGAGGATAAAAAAATTCATTTTTTTAATATGGCAAGATTTTTATTTTTAAATTATACCCTGTAGGTTTTTATATAGAGGTATACAACATTAAACGTCGGAATGCAATAAACAATTACTCCCACTCAAATAACTAGAGTAAGGAATTTAGAAGAAAGTTTTATAGGATTACAAAATGTCTTAGTTCTGCACTATATATATATATATATATATATATATATTCCCGACTCCCGGTTTAACTGGACTGAATAATATATATATAGTAATAATGTCATCATTAGCAAGTCAAGTTGCTTGCACGGATTTATCTAACTCTCTCTTTCTCTCTCTCCATCCATCCGTCCCCTGTCATCCATCACTCCTAGCAGGTTTTTCAAAGTACATCCTGCGTCCATACAGAGCCGGTTAAATTTTGCTAGTCGGCCAATACTGGCACGTCTATGTGAAGGATTCCATAGGAGAACGTCACTCATAAACCCGTCCTTGCTTCTCTAGAAGTGACTCGCAGGTATTGATCGTCTTCAGTGGATAGTTTTAGAGATGGGAGGTAAGTGGCCGTACAGCTCGTGGTGAGTTGCTTCCAGGAATTGTTCAGTATAAACTAGCTGCATTCTTGTGCAGTTCAAAACTAGCTTTTTATCCTTACGTTTTATCACCGTCCTGTGGTGCATAGATATATTAATATTAACGTAGACACAGCTTGGAAGAAGTCCTTTTTAATTTTAACGGATAGATTAAACTTCCATGTTATCGATAGCTTATCGAATGCAACTCACACCTTCATTATGTGTATGTGCGCGTATATATGTACATAGTGTGTGTATGTATGTGCATACATATGTATATATATATATATATATATAATTTGTGTATCTGGGTATATATATATATACATTTTTTTTTTATCATACAACGTGTGAAAGCACGTGCGATACCCTAGCCTCATCAGCCGCCAACCAGGGGGTTGACACTGTTTTCGGTAGCTCAAGGCAGTACTGCCACTCCAGGCGCTATCGAGCAGCTTTTGCCACCGGCTTTCACACGTTGTATGATGAAAAAAAAATATATATATACACCCACATACACAAATTATATATATATATATATATACATATATATATATATATATATATATATATATATATATATATATACTGTATGTATTTGTGTATATATATAATGTGTATACGTGTGTATATTTATATAAAATATATATATATATATATTTATATATATACACATACGCATATATATACACATAAACACAGTATATATATATATATATATATATATATATATATATATATATTATATAGTATATACATATACATATACACATATGAATATATATATATATAGTATATACATATATATATACACATATATATAGTATATACATATATATATACACATATATATAGTATATACATATATATATACACATATATATAGTATATACATATATATATACACATATATAGTATATACATATATACACATATATATATATATATATAGTATATACATATACATATACACCCATATACACAAAGGATATATGTACATATGCATACGTGTGCACTATATATATATATATATATATGTGTGTGTGTGTATATATATATATATATATACACAGAGTATACATTTAAAAAATATATATATATACTCTCTCTCTCTCTCTCTCTATATATATATATACATACACACTGCGTATGTATATATATCCTGTGTGTACGTGGGTGTATATATATGTATATACTGTGTGTAAGTATATATATATATATATATATGTATATATGTATATACTGTGTGTATGTGTGTACAGATGTACTGTATATGTAATATACTCTCTTCGTTTGACTCACCCCTTCCTAAAAACAGACAGCAGAAATATGTGCATATAT